>JAQFYE010002628.1:0-17488 GCA_034694305.1 Protaphorura glebata
TGGTACAGACCTCAATTCCGTTGAGAACCCAACTATTCGGTCAGTATTCGGTTACTATTCGGTCCATCCCTAATTTTTATGATAATATATGTCCGATTTTTATGATATATATCCGATGTTTTGATATATATCCAACTTTTTTTTGTATATATATTCGCCTGCGTTCGTAGTTTGCATATTAGGCTAATGTTACATTCACACTACTACGTTCAAGAAGGTCAAGAAGAAATGAGGCTGATCTCAACGTGTGACCGAATATTTCTCCTATGACTCAGTCGCAAAGCAGATCGCCGCGGGTACATGGGAAAAGTCCCCCTCGGTGCAAATCGACTCAAATTTTGCACAGTGATAAACTTTGACCTGTTGAACAAAATGGCTGAAGACGATTAGTCTTAAAAACTCAGGGTCACCCCCAGGGGGCGCCAGAGTTGGGTGTGTCGTTCCCGGTTGACTGCAAAAATGACCCCTACAAAAGTCATTCCACTCGGTGAGACGAACAACGTTTTCCTCCAGCACTTTACTCTACGGTCAAAGGTTGAGGTCACAGGTCACGGGAAGTATACTTTGATATGACTTGAGATGGTTCCCGTAACCTGTGACCTCAACCTCTGACCGCAGTGGAAAGTGCAAGAGTAAAAAGTTGTTCGTCTCACCGAGTGGAACAACTTTTGTAGGGGTCATTTATACGGTTAAGACGGGGACAACACACCGAACTTCCCCTGGGAGCGACCCTGAATTTTTAAGGCTAATCGTCTTCAACCATTCTGTTCAACAGGTCAAAGTCTATTACTGTGCAAAATTTGAATCGAATCGCACCAAGGGGGAACTTTTGCCATGCAGCCGCGGCGATCTCCTTTACATAGAAATAAAAATCGGATTTTTTTGATTTATTCGAACTATAAAAATCGTGATATATATCGTGATATATATCATGATATATATCCATCGGATATATATCCGGAACCTTGGTCTATGTCTGCCGTATTCGCGCTACGAAGATCCAAAATATGTTTGTATGGAGTTCTAGAAATGTACAGGGTCACGCATAACCTTTCTAGCCAGCAGAAACTGGGGGAGTCAAGCACGAGGTGAGATATACATTTTGTAGAGAATCTTATGGAGGATCTAGGGAGCTATACCGCTTGAATATCCGACTGGAGTAGCGGCGTAGACAAGCGTTTAAGTAAAATTCGGCATGAAAAAAAAAGGATTTTTCAA
Source organism: Protaphorura glebata (assembly GCA_034694305.1). Lineage (NCBI taxonomy): Eukaryota > Metazoa > Arthropoda > Collembola > Poduromorpha > Onychiuridae > Protaphorura > Protaphorura glebata. Next base: position 1,219 of record JAQFYE010002628.1, read on the forward strand.
CGGTATTCTGGTAAAAACAGGCCCAATAGGATTTTTATTTTTGAAAAATCCGCCGATGCTATCATTTTCGCAAAACTTTTATGCAATTTTTCAAATTATGTTTGACCGGTTTGGAGCGATTTTTCGCTTCAGCCCATTTTGGTAAGAAAAATCAGATTTTCCCCTCCAAATGCCTTACCAGCGAAATATCGACTTTCACTAAACCGGTCAAACAAAATTCTAGAAATTGCATAAAAATATTGTGAAAAAGATAGCATCGGCGGATTTTTCCAAAAAGAAATATTTTCGGCCTATTTTTGCCAGAATAGGGTTGAAAAATCCGTTTCTTTATGCCGATTTTGCCGGTACGATTGTCGGATCTTCCAGTGGAAGAGCTCCCTAGATCCTCCATAAGATTTTCCACAAAATGCATATCTCACTTTGAGCCCGACTCCCCCAGATTGTGCTGGCCAAGGGGGCAAAGTTTAAGCGTGACCCCGTACATGTAGTGATTTGTAACTCAAATTGTGTGATAGTAAGTCATTTCCTAGTGTAAAATTTTGACCCGAAATATCGGGTTCGGGTCGGGTCGGGTTCGGGTTGTGGGTTGACACGAACCCGAACCCGATCCGACAGCACATACAAGGGTTGTTCCGATTTATAATGAACAGTGGACTTGTTGTACAGGAATGAACTTTGATTCGAATTTCGTGAATTTCAGAAGTTCCATTCCATCCTTTTTTTTAAATATTCGTGTAGACTCAGTAGAGGATCTGTGCTCCATGACGCAACATGAAATGATTTGACGATATGAATGAAGAATGCGAAAGAAAAATGTCTTTCCCAAAGTGGCGCCACTTTGTGTTCACCCGAAGTTATGGCATGCTCATGCTCGCCGAAAGATACCCAATAATGCAATGGTGGCTGAACTTTCTTGAACCACGAAAAGTCAACGCCCTATGTCCGATTGCCTATGATGACAGGCATGAAATGATTTGATATGAACGATAAATGTGAAAGCCCAAAACGCCGTCATTTTAAAACATAATAATACTAAAAAAGACCGTCAAAATTGACCAACACCCAACTCGTATGGGAAAAGGTTACGTATAAATTACTTTATCCACAGATTTGAGAATAACTTACTACTGTGACTGTCAACTCCAGGACCAAAAACCATTCATCTAACATACAAAAGTTACAGGACTGAGATGGGGGGCGAATGAGTCAGTAAATTAATTTATGAGCCGGGCGGGACGATCCAGCAGTCAAGCAAATCAGTCACTCTTAATTTAAATAGCCAACTGATTGAAAAATCCCTCACCTGATGGTTGATTAGAAAGCAGGAGACTGAAAACCGTAACTGATTAACGAAATAATAAGTTGTCACTGTAGAAGACGTGGATTTGTGTATTTGAGAATACGGTGCAGAACAGGAGCTGTCGTACAAAAGATCCTTCACACTGAACGTTTTGACGGAGAATGAGAGGAAGACGTGAGTTTGGCGTCGCAAGTTGGAAATCCCGCTCTCCTGGAAATGCCGCTCTCCTCAGAGAGAGAGAGAGAGAGAGCGGGAGAGGGACCTCCTCACGATCCAGCCCCGCACATGCGCGCTGTCAGCGCGTCCTTCCTTTCTTTTCTTGTCCTTTGTCCAAATCTCAAATTCAGGTCAACGCAGGTCATTCGGTTAGAGCTCCAAAACTGGACAAAACTGCATAATTCATCCGAAATGGTCATAAATACTTAGCTAACGCTCAAATTAATGTCGCCACAAAGCAGGACATTCGGTTAAAGCTCCAAAACAGTGGGCAAAACTCGCCGAACTGAATGATTCATTCAAAATCATGAAAAGGGGTCGTAATTGAGCATTAGGGAAAACGAGGATGATAGAGGCGCGTCGATCGTTTCCCGTTCTCATACATGTACATCAACAAAGGTCGGTGAGATTCCGCGGGCAACACACGAATAAATGGGATTTTGACCTTTTTCATTCTCCCTCTTCCTCTCTCCCTCAATAATTTTTTTAACAAAATCTTAGCTCTGTAGAGCACAGACCCGTCACAGATATGATAGAATTTGAAACAGATAGATAGAATTTGAAATTTAAACTCCGCAGCAACTTATCAACAACTATGTTTTACAGTCCTTCGTATTATAAAATTATGGAGGATGACAATTGGGTCAACCTCTTAAACAATATTTAATACCTTCCTCATCTATTACTTGAATTTAATAGCTAACCAGAAACGCCTAGAACGAGACACGAAAGATTACAACGAGTTTAATCTCAGTTTCATTTTTATTTTGTTCGTAAGTGCTCACGACTTTCGGCATTCCATGCCAGTCAGATGTAATAAAACAGCAAGACGAATTCACAATAATCAATCATACAACTAGACCTTACCGCACCGGATTTTCTGCTATTCCTGGAGTCGACCGCAATGTGCCACCACTGACTTAGTCGGCATGGTTTAGATTGCTTGGCAGTACCTTATTATTCCTTTCTGGACCTCCTCCTTAATATACATACTACATATCGCACCGGATTTATTCACTCTGACTGCCATGCCAAACTACCGTCATTGGTGTCATTTCGTACTGATAGAATAATAGAATTCGATGACAGCTAAGGTCTTTAAACGACTGACAGGTTACAACATAATGGAATAATAATACTTTACAAACACTTATAATGCTAGTAAATAACAAGTCTTGTTCATATTCAAGTATTTCCAATTTTTCATTCTCTCAAGTACAAATTTCGAACTTGTACAAGTAGAGAACTAACTATACACAGCAGAGAAGCAAAGTTTATTGCCAAAATCAAAATGTAACGACACTTTAAGTTTGATACGGTCCTAGAGAATGTAACAACTTAATAATCACAGCTAAAAAGCACTATACCCGGTAGTTATTTTATTAGTATCCAGTACTTGTTATCATACGGGTGTAGTCTTATCAGTCGGCGGGGTAACTTTCTTGGGACGATCACCCTTGTCGACGGACTTTGTGCGTTTCTCCGCGAAAGACTCTTCCTTACTCAAAATCTCCACAATTTCGGCAACTTGTTTCGGTGCCAGTTTGACATTTTCTCTCCCTATCAACTCGATGACCTGAAAACCAAATTATCAATAATATTTTTAATATGACCAAGACCAAATTGTATCGCACTAAGCAAATAATTAAGGTCATTAACGCCATAAACAAAGGAAAGTGTTTCTGTCTCAAAATAAACAGGGCATCTCAGTGGATTCAGCGAAAAAAAATATATATCCATGCCTTCTCCTATTTACTAACTCTAAAGTACTACGTCGAATTGCTCTCAAAGTGAAGTACCTTCATGACATCGTCAATTTCGATGTGACCGTCCCGATCAGTATCCAGTTTTTCGACAACATCAGCTATTCTTTCGAGTCGAGCGGGATCTGAAACACTACGGATCTTCTGAATTGCCTCAATCAATTTTTCTGTCGCAATCAATTGGGATCTAGACAGTAAAAATTATACTCTAAATTATAATTTGAGTACATTAGAATGCAGAAAACATAATTTGAATGTGTTTACTTTTTTGATTCTGTCCCATCTTCTTGCGTAATCTGTTCTTTCAAAGTCGATTCTTCCTTTTGTAACTGGCTCACCACGGTGTCCATCTTTGAAATCATCTTATTCACACGCTTATACAGCCTCTGAGCCGCCTTCGATTCTTTTACCTGTTATACATCCGGCACAAATAATTAAATCTTAAAGGCGAACAAAAGGTTGTCAACATACTATTTTTGTTTGTCATATCTTGTGGCACGGTAATTACTTCATACAATTAATAATATTGTATATAAATATCTAATATAATAGTGGCTATAACATATCCAATAATCCATTCATTATCCAAAAACAGCCATAGCCATCATAATCCAGACCATCATCAGTGTAAACCAGAACGACAGATCTATGTTACTACCACCCAACGTAAGAAAGTACACAAGAGCCAAAACATGACAACCTTGAAAAGGTTAATCTTTCAGAATTCGTTAACTGTGCAGATATTTATGTAGTTCCTAGTTACTAATTCTCGGGCGGAAGTTGTGGTAACCAATCACGGATATATTGAAAATTGTGGATTACATCCTTTGAATTTGTTAATTAGTGTGTACCTCAACCCGGTGATCTCCTTTCAAATCATGGAGATCTTCCAAATCTTCATTGTAATCAGCCAATTCCGCCTTGAGGTCTTTGATTTCTTCTTTTTCGGTGAACATGTGCTCCTTCTCACTACCCAGTTTTGCCAAAGCAATTCCAATATTGGCCAACTCTTCTTTGGTCACGCCCTCCTGTGAAATAAAACAAAATAGGAGAAATCAAGGCCAAAATTCAATACGGCGTTAAATCAATAATATGATCTCAACCTTATGTGGATCTGCAATTGGATGCGGAACATGTCTTGAGAGTCTTCTCCCAACCGTTTGCCACACAGTAATTGGTTCATCCTCCCGTGTCGTTTCGGGAAACATTTCACTGGCGAAAGGAGCAGCCTCAGGATGTGGAGCTGTTGGTTTGACCTCCTTTTTAGCATGCTCACGTTCGTCCGAATCTACTGCTTTAGTCAATGTAAGCATCACTGAAAGGAATCAAACACAAAACTTATTCAGTGAATCTCTAATCAAATTGAAACTATTCAGTAATTAGTGAAAAATAGAGTCACCTTGTTCTGTATGGAGATCAGGCACGGCTGCAGGCACTTCAACAATGTGCTCTTCATTTATCGGCGCCTTGGATCGTTTAGAAGCATCCAATAATTCATCCTCACGTTCTTCGATGATTTTTCTCTCCTCTTCTCTAATGACTTCAATTCTGGTTTTATTATCCACTTTTCCTTCTCGTTCACCAATGGCGGCTTTGGCTTGAGTAGCCTGGTAATGTTGAACAACAATGATAATTTGTCACAATTGAAAGGATATCGGCGACAATTGTTGAGTAAAACAGAAATCGCAAAGCCAAAAATCATTATGATACGCCCCAATTGACTAGAAATTCTAATGTAAAATAAAAAGCTATTCGAGAGTTGATACTGTTAAGAATCTAGAATCCAGACCGAACATTTTAAAACAGGTAATAAAATTTAAAATATGACGCAGTACTAACTGTTGCAATTTTTGTAATAAAATTCACTCACAGCAGCCTCTGGTAAAGCGGACAATGTGGCTTGAAGTTGAGCGGATGCTGGCAGATTTTCTGGTAAGTATAAGGCTCTGGACAAAAGAAGCAAGGACGGAGGGACCTTCTCATGGAGTGACAACTGTAGCCATTGTTCCAATTGTCGCCGGAGTCTGTCCTCTGGAACACCAACAGCTCTCATTCCCCTGGCTTTGCAAGCCATTTGCAACTCATTCACATTCAAAGAATTGATTCCTTCTAGTTCGATTGACTAAGACAAAAGTTGGAATTAGCAAAGTTAAATAGAAAGATCCTCATTTTAAAGGGCTGGTTGATAGTGAAATTATTAATTGATATGGTACCTTATCATCCGCGATTAAACTTCGAAGCCTCATCCTTAACTGAAACCTTAAGAGGGTATTATTTCCTAGTGCGGGAAGTTCAAGGACTCGACTTAGAGCCGTTAATTGTTGACGTGACAGGGAATCAAGAGTTATTTCGTCTTCAAAAAGCTTCGAGAATTTTATGATATCTGCGTTGGATACTTCTGTCCCTAACGTCCTAATCTGTAAATATTTCGATTTTATTTTGTCAGTGCAGAATTGAACAAACACATCATCCGTGAAATATGTATTTTCCAGAAGAAATGAACAATGATTTTCAAATTCTTTCTGACCTTGCTGAAAAAGAGGGCAAATTCCTTTGCATTTTCGGAAGAATGGCCTTTAGATTCTAAGGACATGTCATCAAGGGTTTTCTGTAAGAATTTCGCCATTTCAAGTTTCACCTTCAATTGTGCCTTCATTTTGGTCTCCTATATAAACACAAATAAGAATTATATATAGGCTTGCATTTTTGTATCACAACATTAAGCTATCGAATGTCTTGAAGTTCAGTTGACTTACCCTGTCATTTTTTGTTTGGAAAGTAGACGGGAGCATTCCAGGGAAGAATTTTAGAAAAACGGGAAGAAGTAACTCCATGAATGGAACGATAATAAAGACGGAAAATGGAACAAGACGAAACAAATCTGATGTGGTGCGGACTAATTGTCTGTGCTCTCTTCGAGTGAGACTGTGACCACTCAGAACACGATACACGAGTCCAACACATATTTTCGTGTCAACCAGGAGAAGACGAAAGCCGTGATAGTAGTGAAGAATCTACAAGTTAATTTTTTTTATTACATTACGATTATTAACAGAGATTAGGAGGTATTTATTTAATTCTGTTTAGAAAGGATCGAGTCGATAGACTTACCTCATCTTCGATTCTTTTCCATAAACTACGCTTAGGAACAGGTACGAGGGCTTTGTCTTTATCCAATAAATCTTGTTTAATAACTTTTACAGATTCCTCAACCTTAGACGAAGGTTTTGCGTCTTCGGCCCGGTCAACGGTACTTGTATGAAAACTTAGAATACTAAAATGACCCCACGTTGAACTTGTAAATTCTGGTCGGCTTGTGACAACTCCCACATGATACAAGAGTCCATCTGTTCCAGGAAGTAACTGTCGAGGTGCTCTAGTGGAAATTGACCTGAAGAGTAAATGCCATCTCAAATGTTCGTTCGACGACCTTTTAAAACTTCTCCCTTCACCTTGACCTTGATGACCTACTAACAAGTGATTTGAGGCGACGAAATACGGACGAAATTGTGAGAATGTGATCCCATTCTGATTTCGAATGATTTGTCCAGGTTGTTGTAGTAAGTTGTTCCTCCGTAAATTAGTGGCCAGTGCATTTCGAATGAGCCAGATCTCCTGAATCATTGCGAAGTAATTCCAATGGTCACTGTCAACCTCTACTGATTTGTCCCATTTATTTGGACATTGGATGATGTAATTAAGTTGGACCTTTGTAAAAATTGAAACTGATTTTATTTTTTCTTGACGTAATTTGTTTCTTGACCGGATTATCATCAGAGCACCCCACCACGTGCAACCTCGGCCAATCACGTCTACTCGCGCGAAGTGCAGGGAATAGAGTAGAGAAAGTCAAATACGGAGACAGCAGAGGGTACCCCTAGCAGTTGTTGCACTTACGTACTTATTATACCCATGCACCGGTGTAGCAGATAATATACTACCCGGTGGAAAATATTACTGTATTATTTTTTTGTTAAGGATAGAAATAAATACCACAGTAGTATTTCCATCCTAGGATGAAAATACTACACTTGGGAGAAAAAAACTACCGTAGTAATTCTCACCTAGGATGAAAATACTACCTTAGTAATTCTCACCTAAGATGAAAATGCTACCGTATTAATTCTAGGATGAACATATACACTACCTAGGTTCAAAATACTGCCGTCGAAAATTCAAATGAAAACATTTCCCAGCCAGAATCAGACACATGCCATAGAATACGACCCATATATTTCTAATATTAGTAATATTATAGTAGTATTTTCATCCTAGGTGAGAATCACTACGGTAATATTTTTATCCTAGGTGAGAAATACTACGGTAGTCATTTTCATCCTAGGTGAGAAATACTACTAACTGTAGTATATTTCCCCCAAGTGTAGTAATTTCACCCTTAGCCATTACGATTAGTGCCATAGATTTTATAATAAAATACTACGGTAGTGTTTTGATCCTAGGCTGGAAATACTACGGTAGTATTCTTGTCCCAAGTGTAGTATTTTTGAAGGGTAGTATTTTCATCCTACTACACCGGTGTCATATCGTCATTTTCGTCATGTGACATGTGAGCTCAATCTCAACATAATATTGGGTTCTGTTTCGGTCCTGTATCCAAAATTCGGAGCGAACTCGAACACCCGTACAGAAATCACTAATACAAGGAAACATTAATATGTAGGGTACGGTGGGCCGGGTGGGCTAATAGTTCCCACTTTTGTGCCTGGGTGATTCACAGGGTCGTTATCTCGTATTACCTGAAATTATCGATTCGGAGTCAACAAGTATACGATCTTCTCCAGAAGTTAATTTTTTTGAAATTTTTAACCTTTCCTAACCTCAGTAAAACAATTATTTTATTTAACCATAGGAACGAGGTCCAAAAGACAAGATTCGGGCTAATTATTCCCACCCCCGGGGCTAATTATTCCATACCCTCTTCGTCAGCGGGCTAATTTTCCCCACAGTATGTAAACAGTTGTATTTTGACATTAGCCGGCCCCGAAAAATTACCCCGGTTCTCGAGAACCGTTTATTTGAATTTCGGGCAAAAACTATGTAAATCTGGGCTTAATCACGTGACAGGTAGGGAAAAATTAGCCCAAATGTCGTGGAAATAATTAGGTCTGTTCAAATTTTTTGAAATTTTATGACATTTGTGTAGCGCGCGCAATAGACTTAACAAAAAGTGGGAAGAATTAGCCCCGTGGGAAGAATTAGCCCTGCCCTGAGTTTAATGCTCGAAAGAAAGGTAAAGATAAGTCTTCGGTAAATTAGTTTATAACAAAAATTTTACATTGTTAACAAAAAGCAGTAATAATATTATGAACCTTGATGAAATGTATTTCAGTGATTATATTGATTTGTGTATGGTAACAAGTGAGTTCAATTTTGAATATGGCTGGATTTTTTATCACAACTGAATTGGATTAATGATTAACGAGAAAATAACCATTGGAAATGTTTGAAAATTCAAGTTGCGTAAATATGAAAATTAATCCAAAGAATTTTTCAGCGAAGTGTTATGAGAATTTGTAATTAAAAAGTACGAGCAAGTAAACATACACTATTAGTAATAGTGTATGTTTACTTGCTCGTACTTTTTATCTTTTTGATTTTATGTCGCATTAGCATGATCTGACTCTGAAAAAAACAGTGATATCTTTAATGGGTTGTATATTTATATTGGTATGCGTTACGTGTCTCTATCATGAACATAAATTTGAATCAATCAATCAATCAATCAATCAACCCTACATATATCCATAAGATGAGGTCGACGGAAGTCCAAATTGATCAGCTGGTCGATTGACACGTTCAAAAACTATATAATTTGCTTTACAAATTGGCTTACACAGGAACCGTAAATCTACATACTATCCGTTCGTTTCAAGTGAAACCTGACTTTGGACTCACTCATAATGTAAAGTGCATGGAATTTTTTGGCGCGAACGGCCATCGCGAACCATACCCAAAACGCACCCACAATACTTTATTGTCTTACCGCAAAATAATTCTCGAAAATACCCACGCTTGACGCAATTCTCTTCTGGCGCTCAACATGTGCAAATCAACTCATTTCCGTCTTTTGCTGTAACATGTTTGTGCTCTAAAATGTACAATTATTGATAATTCTTGAAATGTGACTGAAACCACATTGCCCTGTCGGAAATGTCCATTGGTCAAGGATAAGTCAAAATACATCGAATTTGCTAGACAATATCCGCCCAGCAATTTCTGATGTCTACATATGTAGAGTTTCATTCGTATTGTATTTGTACTTGTAGTTAGTCCAATTACGATTAGTGTGTGATCTCTCTTACTCCCCATTGCAATTTACATCATTATTGCATCTTGTATTTTAGCCCACACAAGATTGCACTTTGCAATGCACTAACAGCATTCGACTTCTAGACATAATCCACCTGCCTGTATGATTCACATTCCTTTATATGGGCCAGATTTATTACCATCTTAAAGTCTGAGTTTGAGCTTATCATTGCCATTCCATAAAGTCGGTCTTACTATGAACAAGAGTAACAAAAACTTATGCACATACACATAATCTCATTTAAGTATAATCGTTGACGCTTTTTTTTCTTTGAAACGAATTTTTTTCACCATTCCATACATTTCCTACGCTTTTCGTGACCGTGATTTCATTTCTTACACCACATTCTCCACAATATCGCTGTATTCAAGACTGCAGCCATACACATTACATTTTTTCCCGAGAAGTTCTCAGACAAACAGTCTGATAGCATACTATTTTACCAGTAACCACCAAATGAACATATAAGCCGAAAGAGATGATACGTATTCAAAATTCTCTCTACAAAAAGTCTGATCTCATCTTAACGTTGAGTCTTTCTTTACCAGTGAGCTCATCTTGAGTAGTTTTTGGAGTCTTAGCCAATATTTGATCTAGTTCAGTGTGTTAGTAAGTATTTAATCGGTGTGGTAAAATGTCGGAATCTGGGGCACAACAAGAAAAAGAATTAGAGGAGGTCGTCGAAGAAAGTGAAGTGCTTACTACTGATGCTGGGGACACACTTGAATCTCCCGAAGTGTCACGCGAAGGAGACGTCCTGGCCATAATTGCTGACGAAATTATAAAAAATGATGAATCTTTTGAGGAAAACACGACGGAAACGGATGCCAATATTATTACAGAGCGGGATAACCTCAGGTTAGCCAAAAACAAAAGCTTCCTTTACTTTACACGTTATAATTGATTCACATTTTTACACACGCGGTGCAGGTGCAGTGCGTAACATGCAAGTGTCCGCCCACCTAGTTTTCACTTTTACACAAATTACTGTCTGAAAATAGACCAGAAGACGAAAAACATGAACCCGTCTGTAGTCCATATGCAGATTCTATAGTAATGTTTTTTCACCCAAATAGATTGAAATCAGTTGAGTAATGGGTTTTCGTTTTCTAGCATTAGGTCCTAAATGAGAAATTGCCCAGTAAAATTACACAGAAGTGTGAAGAGGTACACCGTATTATGTTTTAGCCGCAATGATATCGTAAAATGTCGCGGTAAGCGTCATAAAAAGACATTTCATAATGGTTCAAGTTGTTTGCATATCGAGATTTAGCGGATTAATTTTTTTTGAAAATATCTATAAAGATCAATACTTAAATTGTCCAAGACGAACAAAGGATGAGGCCGAGGCCTTAGTTCGGTTTTACCATGCGGCAAGTGCAGGTTGAAGTCATATTCAACATTTTTTTCAGTCTCAATCCACTTCCTCTCATTGTATTTTACCTTTCCAAAAATTGATTCAAAATTCTAACAATAAATAATATTTTTGAGTTTACTGTACTCTTCAGTTCATGCTTTAGTAACGTCGACAATCCGTCAAAACCCAATCATCTAACTGGTGTGGTATTGTTTCGCATGCATGGATTCAGAATCCAGTTGCAGTCGGCTTACAGATTTGATTATTCGAATTATCAGATCGAATATGCATCCGCATCCGGTTCCAAGATGAATCCGAATAATTCAAATTGAATTCGACTAATTCATTATGAAATCAATGAATCTGTGTTTTAGTCAAAGTTTCATTCTGCGAAATGGTATTAAGAATTGATGTACCGCAGAATCCCGATTAGAACGCGGGCCCCCAATAGAACGCAAGGATAAAATATAGAACGCGGGTTTTTCTGCTTTCTCTATATAACCTAATGGGTAGAGTGGTGAAAGTCTTGGACCACTGACCCTGCGTGAATGAATAGAGCCCCCGCGTTCTAATCGGCATTTTACGGTAATTATGTTGTTGTGAACGCGATTAAATAAGTTTTGAGTCGAATATATGTTGATCAAGTCCAGAAATGAGAAATGAAAATACTTCGCCAAACTGACTTTCTATGAATTCAAAAAAATAAAGCTTTCAAGATTCGTCTCAGAATTCGGTATTACTTCAAACTTCTTTTTTGTAGGTGGACATCACTGAACTCTTTACGTGTTACTCTCGGTGGATAGTTAAATGTGCACCTCTGCGTCATGCATTCTGTTCTTGTGAAAGAGGTTGAGATTCAAAAATTAACTTATATATGGATGTTCAGTCTGTGTTAAAACCTACCTGCTACCCATTACATGCACACTAATAGCTACTAGAATTAAAATACTAATACCTAGTGCATGTCTGAGATTAGGGAGGTACTTGAACACGTCCGTAGATAATAAAGAGAAACCCGGTTTAAATCATGACTATTTTATTCTTATATTATGATGCATTTTGTACAATGACAGTTTACTGTTGCTTTGCTGTGCCCGTTTTTAAATAGCTCTCGAGTGAGTTTGCCACCAACATCTCCAACTTTACCGTCTCCACCCATTTATTGCATTGTTTGTGCTTTTTATTTATGAGATAGCAAAAAGTCTTCCACGAAGTATGGACGGTGAATAGGCTCGATTTGACCGGAAGGACGCAAAGTACGCCCAAATGGTAACCATGAAATGAACTACTGAATAAGTTTGCCCAAGCATAACGCTTACATTTGCCTAACCTAGACTAGGCAGATATTATTCTATGTTCGTATGAGTTTTTGTACTCCATTAATTCATTAATTCCCTCACATGCCTACCTGAGTGTGTCTGGTTAGCTAGTCGTTTGTGTTTTAATCACAATTTATAGTTTCAGGACTTTTATGATTGAAACGTATATATACGATACAGGACAGGATGGGAGAATTCAATAGTTATACTTGCGTAATGTTGTAGAGCTGTGCATAGGAATTGGAATCTGATTTAGATTGAAAATTAAAATCTTGCAGGTCTAAGGATATGAATTCTATGACAACCATATTTTCATACTTCTTTCGACTCCTCTCCTCATGCCATTTGCTGTTCGAGCAAACAGAATTCATAACTCAACTTCATCTGTATCTTTGCAAGTGAATAAAGCGGAACTTCCTAAATCGAATACCTCCATCAAACCGAACAAATTATGAAGATCCATTTCTATGCTACTACATTAACATCCTTACCTCCTTAAAATCTAACTTGCTTTAAACTGAACCTGTTTTGTTACACTTTGAAGTTCACATACTGAACAGTGTACATCAGACTAGACACCAACTTCAGGATCTCAGGTCTCCATATCGGCTTAGAATAGAATAGGTTTAGTTGTAAAGATACCACCAGTTAGGGTGGCGCAAAAGGTGTTTCTGTACATTTTCCTGCTTTCTGGAGTCCTGAAAAGTAAAGCAAGGGTTCCGTCAGGAACCCTTTTTCATGTTGTTCTTGTCCTTTTGTCATGTTGTGTATCTGTCAGTTGAATAAACTCTCAATCAATCAATCAAATATCTCAGTGCAACTAAAATATTCACCCTATACAAATTCGTATTAGTACTTTTGATTATATAATTTATGAATAAAGATCTTAAATCAGATGGTAGCTTTCCATTTCGTGGAAACCGTCCTCTTTCTTGTGGTGATGAAGGGAGATCTAAAACCAAGGACATTGTGTATTGGCGGAATGGTCGAAAAACTAAGGAAATTCAATGTCATTATAAAAATTTGTTGTTGAACTAATGTGGACATATATCCAAGAGTACTTCTCTCCGCTTTCTTATACCTTAATTATGAAATTATATAACTTATTACTACGAATTAGACACTGAATACGTGGTTCTTGTATGTAAGATGTACCCAGAGGGAATAATTTGAAAATTCGCTTGTCCGAGTGCAGCAATTACTCGAATTTTCCGTCGTGCACTCGTGCATAATAAAGTAGCCAAAACTAAAGAACTATACCCTAAACTAAAATCCTAAAAGTCGTGTACGTACAGCCTTCAATCTCACACTAATAAAGAACAATGTTTAAAGCACAATTATTACATAACTTGCATTTTGCATTTCCGCCTTGGGGGACACATGTAATTATTTTTAGCTTCCGTTTCGCGTTGCGCTGCTGAGAATGAAAATTGGGATGCAAACAAAGGGGGAATGAGTTCAGCTAAAATCTTGGCACTTCATGCGTTCAAATGCAAAGAAGATTGAAGGTCGCACCTTTAGACGGCTAATGTAATGTACGTCTACATTACCACTTAAATCAGGTTGGCATCCAGACCTGTGGTTGCACTTATTCAGCATTTTTTAAATATTCAAAAATGTTTAAGAGTAATACTTGGAGAGACCAACTCCTGATTAAGAACATCAATTTTTTTGACAGATACTACGGCATGCTCAAACTCGTTACGTATTTTTTGTAGAGAATATATCTCTTATCGTTAGTTTTCCATTTGCAGGTGGAGAAACACCAAACAACCATATCTGCCCGAAAGGTCATACAATCACCAAGATCAGGCCGTTTGAGCTGCCTGTACACTATTATAATACTACTACGGACTGTGTAGTGAACAAAAATATTCAGGTTGAATGTTTTATTTGACATTTTGACCCAAGAGACCGTAGTCAAACTTTGGAAAAGCTTCATCAAATCTAGTAGGAGAAAGTCTCAAGCTCCTGATGAAGCACGTTATTGTAAATCTATAATCTAGTAGATCCACAATTTTTTATAAGATGTCTACAGTTTAGTTTTTGCTTATTATGGGATAAATATCTTTTGTACTTGAAACCACTGAAACCAGACAGTGTTTTAAAAAGTTGGAAATTTTTCGGCATAATTCATATTCGTGCCAATCTTTAACTAGTGTTGCAGAGCACAGATCGCGACCGCATAGGCTCTCACGCAACATACAAATACGTTTGGGGTAATAACGTCTCACCACAATTTCATTATTATTAGCTTTTAATCATTTAATACACCCATTCCCATCTTCATTTATGTAAGTGTCCAAAATATGTATTCACTTTCGCACGAGAATGTGGATGTTTCAGGAAATTCAAAGGCATCAATCTAATTTATGATCATTATGAAAGTTAAGTACAAATCTGTCCGTATTTCTCGTATTGCACGGCGGAGAACGCAGCATAATTTTCTTATAAAACAATAAATTGAGAAATTACTTGTCTGTTTGTGACGTATTATGCCGTTTTTACCCTGTGCGTGTCTAAAGTGCTTATTACAGTTAATCCCAACAACGTTGTTAACCTTGACGTGTCGACTTGACGGATTTTCTTATGTTTGCTGATCAACCCCTCACAAATTAGTCGTGACAGGCCATAAGTGACAAGGGTTGTATTTTTCCAAATTATTGCGAATTAAAGAAATTGCTTTGGTTAGGCTTAGAAGGTTATCAGCCACCCTGTACACTTTGATTTAGCGTCCATTTAATATTTAAAACATAGTTCAAACATGTTCTATGCGAACCTTCTGAACGGCTCTCCGTCTGAATGTGGACATTTCGAATTAATTCTCATAACGTGAACGAGAAACGGCCATTTTTGCCATTTATTTCTGACGTTAGCCTTCCAGTCTATATTGTATCTGTAATCGGATGACACATTTTTAAAGAATGTTTAACAATGGAGACAAAAAAACTGCCAGATCTCATGACTCTTTTATCTCCCGCCCACAAGATTTTAGAAAATTAGAAATTGAGAGATAAAAAAGAGGACAGAAAGAATCGTGAGGAGTACTGAAGGAAATCCAAGAATTCCGAAGTGACTGAACCGCTACGTAATAATTTCCGCCACTGCACGGACAGGTGTTTTTCTTTACCACATACATAAAGAACTTTGAACTTAGCCTTCTCCCTGGGACAATGAAAATGAAGGAGTTTCCTCTCAAAAGCAAAAGCTCAACAAGCGGATATCATTGTTGTTCAACAACCACCAAGGATTACGCAGTATTGTTAGCCACACACGAAAAACAAAAATGCGGAGTAGTAATAGGACTGGATTTGATTGTGAGGTTTTGATGTTGATGTACCTGACTAGCACCTGTTAACGCACATATGCGTTTATATACATTTATTATTATTATTATTATTATTTACATAATGATCCTAACAATATACAGGGTGCCACGAGTGCACTGGCTCAGAAGTTTTCCGACATTCTTAGTCAGAGTCAGAGAATTTTTACTACTTTCATAAAGTTCCCTAGTCCAAACAGTTAACCACATATTAACCAAAATGATTTTCATTGGGTGTCACAATATTCCGACAAAAACATGTTTGACTATTTCAACTAAATTAATATAAATATAATAATAGCTTAATTAGTTAAATTAGACAATACAATTTCAAGGAAAGAATTACATGACAAAAAGTCACTATTCCAACTAATTTGACTTTTAAAAGAATAACCGAATAACAATGAGTCCAAAATATAATACAACACAGGAGCTAAAATGTGCAAACTTTCGAGTAGGAATAAAATATTCGCTTTTTCACTTTTTCCTTGCGAAAATGAACTGAGCCAAAGTTTTACGAAAACCATTTACAGAATTAATGAGGGAAGGGGACTTTGTAACCCATTAATATTAAAGTCAGAAGCAAGGATAGTACATTCTCAGGTTCGGCTTATTCCATATAAGAAAGACAAGAAAAGTGAGAAGTGGGGAGGGCCGTT
>JAQFYE010002629.1:0-17487 GCA_034694305.1 Protaphorura glebata
TCTATTGGGCTTCCAGGTAATCCTCATCGAAGCGTCTATCTATATAACGAACCAAGGGCCAAACCAAACAACCTTAACCTCTATTTTATATATATTTTCTAGTAAACCCTGTCAGAAGATCCCTATGTTATACGGAAAATTCCCAGGTCAGCCCATGGGCATGGGCAGGAAAAACATTAGTCCCAACCTAGTCCATACGCATGGACGCGCAAAACATTAATCCCAAGCAAGTCCATGGGTGTGGACTTGAATGCTCGTAACGCTTTCCATGTCTGTGGAATAGCGTTCATAATGCATGTCCAGAGCTATGGACTAACCGCGTAATTTCACGTCTATTTTTTAGCCGGCAAGGGACGGCTTAAGGTTCGGATCGTGTTATCCGAGTCGGAAAATGTCGTTTTAGGTTCGGATCTAGTTTTCCGAGTCAGAAATTTTTGTCTTTTAGGTTCGGATCATGTCAATTGAGTCGAGAAATGTCGTTTTAGGTTCGGATCACATTATCCGAGTCGGAAACTTGTACTTTTAGCTTAGGACCATGTTTTCCAAGCCGTAAACTTGTCCTTTTAGGTTCGGATCATGTTTTTCGAGTCGGAAACTTGTCGATTTAGGTTCGGAGCACATTAACCGAGTCGGCAATTTGTCGGTTTAGGTTCGGGTTATACTTTTCGGAATATTATTGAGTATAAGGTCAACTAAACATAAATTTGCATCACGTTTTTAGAACACTAGTCCTAGAGTAAGATCATATTATGGGCAGGGCTCTTCGTATCAAGCCCTTGCCTAACCCAATGTTATTTTGATGGGAATTTCGGACTCGGTTCGGGTTCCCGACCCGTTGGGAGTCCATAATTTTGGAGAATGGAGTAGAAAGTGAGTTTTAGATGGAATGGAAGTAGATAGAATTGGAGTGGAGGACTAGTTAGGTAAATAGTTGGAGTATAGACAGAGGTGTGGAATAAGCCGGTCCTCCAGTCCTCCACCCACCCAGTTGAATTCAAATCAATAATTCAGTCAACAAAGGACCTACGGACTCACTCTTATCAATTCCAAACATTTTCCATTACATATTCAACAAATTATTTGCAAAATTTGATGAGGACGAAGGTATGAAGGTATGAAGGAAACGTGTAAGGTTGAATACATGTCCATGCGTTGGATTCCAATCAAGGCAGGAAGAGACAGGGCACAAGTGTTGATTAGTGTTGACTTTGCAATTAACCAAAAGACAACCCGCTACTTAACATTCATTTAATTCCCAACACTACAAATTGCAAGGATCAAGGAGACAAGGAGAGTCAACAAATCAAAGTTCATTTCAGACACAGGGTCATTCATTTACACACAAGAATTTAAACTCAAAGAAAAGTCAACGTCTCATAGATCTAACGAAAATCCTTTGCTTAAATTAATACAAGAAAGGTGCTATCTATCACTTAACTTTGCAAATCCCAACTTTTAACACATCTTTTTCTCAAGAGGCTGCACTGTCATGATACACCGTCGAATTACCAAAATCGGACGAATTCGTTCTTTTCTGCAAATTCCCATTTTGCAGAGTGTATTTGACGAGAAAAAAAAATACAAATTTTAATTTATACCATAAAATTTGGTCGAAATTGGTACATAACAGGTGATGTAACACGATTTTTAAAATTTCAATTTTTAGCACGTGATTTTTGACCAGAAACTACTCGAATTTCCACCTAACAGAAGATTACATGATTTCTATCAAGTCTTCATTATTAAAACGTGTTTCTTATGGAAGAAGTATGCTTTTTTAGTATATGTCTCAAGAGGTTGAAGTTTAACACAGATCAAATGATGTGACATGATTTTACAATTTCTGTTCTTTGCACGTCATTTTGTCGAAAAAGCACGCTATTTTCTATCCATATCTCTCAATTCGCACACATCACTAATTTCTGTTCTGATTCTGGTGCTACACTCCACTTCAGCTAGGTAAGAGTAAAAGCTTATGAACCACCCTATGTGACGCAGAACAAATGCATTCGAATCGAAACCATAACTCTCATCCGGTCAAATAGTCAAATTTTTGTTTCGTAATAAAAGAAAAGGAAAAAAAAATTGGTAACAAGGCCAAGATGGACTTTATTGCGGTAGATTTATGGTCAATCTCACATTCCGTGCCAAAAGTACAAGACAACAGCCCATGCCTATACATACTGCTTGCCAAAAAAATCCTAATCAAATCTATAATTTATTGATTTATGCAAATTTCGTATATTGGATGAAAATATTGATTCAAAATTATGAGACAAGATGAAGGATATGAGAGAGTGAAATCATGCAATTTTTTTTTGCATACGATCCGCAATAAAAATAAAGAATATGATTGGTTGACAAGAATTTTGCGTGTTGCGGGGATAATGTGGCGCAGGGTGAAGGACCTTCATGTTTCATATGCATTTACGTGGTACATTGCTCAACTATGGACATGCAAATGCAGGAAATGCCGTGACGTCATTTTTCTGTTTGGTCAGCAGGTTATGAAAGAAATTCGGTGGCGAAAAAGTTGGACTCTCATTCATTGTTTTAATGACTCTCATTTATTTGTAATCCCTTCACTCACAGTCACAAGGTCAATTCTTCTCCTTCCTCTTCCGCTCTCTCAATTTATTTTTACTCCAAGGATTTTCTTGGAGAAAAGTCAAGAAAGTAGGGATAGAAAATACAGGGTGGTTCATAAATGTTGGCTCCTCTCCAAAACTGAATCACTTTTTGTGGGACTCAAATTTTCGGGAATCTTTTTTTTTTTGTTTGGACAATATATGGACATACTACCTTGTAGTGGAGTTGTCAAATCAAGCTGATCATAGACATGAGGGAATTAAAATTGAGACGGATGATTGAATCCAATCCAATTAATTCAATTTGATTCAATTGAACCTCTGGTTGTGCGTGGGAGACGTGCTATAAAATTACAGGTCATAGAAATGTGTAAGATATACATTCTGTTTGTACAAGAGGACAAAGGGGATTCAAACAAATCAAATTGAATTAACTGAATGAAAAGAGAGTTAATTGAAGATGAGCTTTGACTCTGACTCTGACAAACGCGATTTAATGCAAACAATTGTTAATTCAATCCCTTCTCGTTTCTGTTTCCGTTTCCTTGGTTACCAAGAGATCTAATGACGTATTTGGAATAGAGAGACAGATGGTTCAAGAGAATTGGATTGATTTGGAGAGTAAATGATTGGAATTATGGTGTGGGTGTGGGTGACGGTGAGAGAGTGGAAGTGGGAAAATCCATGTAATCTGATTCTTTTTATTCTGGATTGTGGAGGAAAGTCAAAATGAGAATGAGAGTGATATCAAATGACTCGCCCTGGACTACAACATAATAGAAAATGAATACCCTTCATCCCTTCATCTTCATTCTCTTCACAAACTGTCCCATGTCAATTCATCAATACACACACAACCAACGATCATATCCCATTTCCCACCCCATCAAAAATACAAACAAAAATTGCGACACCCACTCATAAATCAATGTCTCATTCATTTGTTCCTATTCTCACGTATAGAGTTAATATCTGTGTATATTTCTAACAATCCGTTCCAAATAAATTTGTGAATTATCACTTTATGAAGATCCCTTGTTAATAAAATTTAATTTGTCACTTTATGAAGATCCCTTGTCAAAGAAATAGCAATTGAAATGATATTGATAACAGTTTATTCTGAAATTCTTGACCCGAATAAAAGAATTGACTGTAATTAACCTTCATTTAAATGAAAATTAATTTATTTTCGGTTTGCCGTTAATTAGCATTCAAGTGATAATTGTAATTACACTAAATTCTTTGAATTGAATTAGATTTTGTGGTTTTGTTTGGTTAAGTCGGATAATCCAACCCTAGAGACAATATTACTTCTGTACAGGGTGGTTCACAACAATTACACTCCACTTCCAAACACTTGAACTTACGAACATTTTGAAGAGGTAGTCAATTATGAACCACCGTGTGCCATCAGCGTGTTTTGGGAATAAGAGAAGTCTCTTGTGTTCATTCCATTTGAAAAAAACGGAAGGTAGAAAAAAGTTTTGTCGTTAAAAGGTTTTCCTTTTGACTTTCCCCGTTTCCTCAGATCCTAGTCTGTGGATTTCGTTTATCTAATGTAGGACATGTGGGACATTACTTACATTGTACACAGGGTGGCTCATAACTTTTACTACAACAATAAAATTCTAAGAGAACAGAGAATTCCAAAATGAACTTATGATTTAACGAACTTTCCTTAAGATTCGATTAATTATCAAATTCTTTAAGAATTATTGATATTACCTAGTTATTTTTTAAGAAAAAAGTAAGTGACGTTAACTTGGGGTTTAGTTAGT
Organism: Protaphorura glebata; assembly: GCA_034694305.1. Taxonomy (NCBI): domain Eukaryota; kingdom Metazoa; phylum Arthropoda; class Collembola; order Poduromorpha; family Onychiuridae; genus Protaphorura; species Protaphorura glebata. The sequence continues at coordinate 4,367 of JAQFYE010002629.1, forward strand.
TATGGACGACTCTGTAACTCTGAGTGTAAGTAAGTAGGTGAGTGAATCGATTATGGATGTGCATGGAGTTCTACGGATGGATGCGGATATGAATGTGAAGTTTGACTTTTTCTAACTTAAATGTTGTAAACAAGCGGACGGACCAAAATCAAATGGAAGTCGTCTGGACAATTTTACTTTATATAAAATTCATGGAAATGGAAGGTAAAAAAAATAAGACAGTGTTGAACTTTGAAACGAAAGTTTCTTGATAAAGTTTGAGCGAAGGAAGAAGAGGAAACGGACTTGATTATAGCTTTCATCTATAAGACGTCACAACCAGACTAAAAAAAATAGGTTTCCAAAAAATATGGTGTCAAAACCCAAATTTTTTTAAGAAATGAAACAAAAACAACCATATTTTTATGGAAAACCCGCTGAAATGTTTAAATTTGTATATCAGAAGATGAAAAAGTCATACGTTCTTTGCATAATTTTGGCCCTGAAATAAAAACTTTGCGTTAAAAATGAACGGGGATGATTTTAATAAATAAATGGCCTGAGGGACAGCTCACTTGGCGGAAATTTAAAAGAAAGTGAGCGGAAGTGCCTGACAAAAGCAAACAAAATGTTGATTAGAAAACCCCTGCGAGGAATTTTGAGTTGATTTAATGAGAATGAATCTAAGGAAGCGAAAGGGTTGAAGAAATTGGTTGTTTGTATGTTGAAGAGTGGATTGATTTGTGTGTGTTGGGACTGGGAGTCCGTCCGTCCTTCGGTCAGATCACAGTAGTGGGAACTTTGCCAAAAAGAGAGAAGAAAATTGGAGAGATCTTTAGGACGAGCTACACAGACTACAGAGAGATTCCCGTAAGAGAAACAGTGAGTGAAAGGTAGGTATGAGAATACTTGTCCAAAATTTGGCGGGTTTCCATGTTTTTGCATCCTCTACTTCTACTTCTACTTCTTTTCTACTGTCTAAAGATACTCCACCCAAATCCAACCTTCACCTCTCCAGCTCTTTAGTCAATCAATCATTTCACTTTTTTTTTTATATTTCACCTAATCTCAACTTTCTCCCACGAATCAATACATTCATTCCATGTCCCACTTTTCTAATGTAAAATCCATAGAAGTCGACCAAAAAAAGTCTTCAATTTCGCACTCCTAAAATTTCTAAGACTTTTTTTCTATCTTCCTTTCTTTTTTTCAGGCCTGCCTGGATTCCATTGGAAGGAGATTGGAATTCTGGAAAGAATGTGAGGAAATAAATGGAATTCAATTCACACTCCAGATTGGAATGTGGAATTGCGAATTTTTTGTCAAATATGAGACTATAGTGTATATCTCACTTTTTCGAAAGAAAAAAAGGACTGACCTGTTTGGATGTGCTTGGAAGGGGACCCTTAATTCTAATGATTGTGTGTGGTCAGGGTGCAGGGTGTTTCGGAAGAGAGCGTGGAGCTGGAGCAGGTATGATGCCCCTTGTCGGTTGAGATCCAGACTGTGGACTGACTCCTGGACAAAATAATGAGTGAGTGTTTGTAGGGAAGGAATGCACGTTGACTCTGACTGGGTGGACGGACAAGAAGCATGTGCTTCTCTCCATTCCATTGCCCTCCTTCGGGGAAATTCAACTCCCGCAGTCGGGATTCGGTTTTATCGGAGACCCCGCTTTTTCTAGCTCTAGTTCTAGCTCTAACTCTAGCTCCTCGTATTGATCCCTGGCTTCCTCTTCATGTCCTCATTCCTATCCACCCCACCCCACCTCTAGAAATTGTTTGTGTACGACTAGGACTCTAGCCAAGGACGGAATGGACAGGACCACGTGCCCAAACAAATAAATATTTCATCAACTCCCTCCGTCCTTTATTTATTCTCATCAATCATCCGTCAAATAAAATTCAATTGAATCATCCACTCAAATTAATATTATTCTCACACTCAATTCATTCCAAATTATTTCCACACACCTTATTCATGAGTCTTGTCCCTCCCACACTCATTCATACAGCACGAGTCATTTTTGACATACAATTTTAATTACGTGAACTATGGACCACCCTGTACTTCAAGTCTCATGTCCTTCAGTCTAAATTAAAGGAATTAGCACGAGTCAGTTTGAGGGATCAAAATGTCACGTCATTAATTCCATGTTACAAAACGTGGCAGGGTGGATCAACAATTTTTTTGTCTCTTCGTTTTCTTTTCATTTTTTATTAGGGTGTTCCTGAAATTTTTAAAGTCAAAAAGAATAAATTTAGGAAGAATTTCCGGGATTTCAATTTCCGACGAAACAAATGTTAGGGTTTTAGGTGGATAGGTGAATTAAATAGAGTAAAGAGAGATTGGTAATGAGATTTGAGGAGTGAGTGACCCCTAGTAGTGGGTAAGAGCAAGAGGATAGGGTTAGTGGAGTTGATGATTAGATGAGAGGAAATAAAGTGGTTTGGAGAGTGGATGAGAGATTAATTAAGTTGAGTGGGTCTCCACCTGTTCCATGTACTTGTCCGTCTACGTGTACGCACGGAGAAAGTCATAAAATGTGAGTGGTGAAAATGAAGAATCCGTGGAATGGAATGAAGAGAAAAGCCCGGGATGAAATTGAGAGAAAGTACATGGAGAAAGTGGAGAAAGTCAAGAGGTCACCCGAATTCTCTCCACACGGAACAATTTAATCCTCTCATTTGTTTTAATTCCACTCACGAGGGACCATCATCCTCAGCTTATTTCATTTATAGCACCTCTTACTCAAAACTTTGACGTTTGACCATATAAAATCCACTCCAGTTCCAACCCACCCGCTTCCACTTCCTACGAAATGACATACCAGAGAACCCAATTTCTAATTGAACATTTTGATATTTCGATCCCGCTCATAGGAAACAACGTTTTTTGTGACCCGGTTTATATTAGAGCCAGCTTTCTATTCGCTACTAGGTTTCTATTTGGTTATTTACGGTACATCGACTGGTTGACGGTCAATCTCAATTCCCTGAAGAGTTTTTGTGCAATGACAAGTTTTGTAGCTTCAAAAAATAAATGAATTTTCTTGAAGAAAGTGTAAGAAACTTAACACGGAAGATGTGCATACGTCCACGTATCCTCCTCAAACATTCTCAAAGGACGGCACAAAATTTTGAATAAAAAAACGGAAATAACTTTTCCTTAAAAGAAATAGGTAAATGTAAGGTATAATATATTAGACAATGGAAAAACTAATTAGTTTGCCTGCTGTCATATACAGGGTATACCACAATGATGTAGGCAAATTCATTTTGAAGTAGCTTCAGACCAACTGGTTCGGATTAAATCAATCCAAAACAGGGTTATTCTCAGCTTCGGCACGTCAACCTTTGTTGAATTCAACAAATTATGACATCATTACGGTAAAAATTGGTAAATTTTGGTCTGAAATTTGTCTTGGTCACCCGATTTTTACCGTAGTGTCCTCATAATTTGTTGCATTCAACAAGGGTTGATATGCCGAAGCTGAAATTACCCCTATAGATTATGGACTCGTATAAGCGCCAATGTTAAAGAAGTCAGGAAAGTGCTTAAACGTATCTGAGGCATACCCATAACATGATAGTATTCCTAGTAAATTTTATTTATTCCGCGTGTCGATCAGCTCCAATTTGCGCCTACCATCATTTGATTCGAATAACTTGGTCTGAAGCTACAGTCAAATGAATTTGGCTACATCCTTCTGGTACACCCTGTATTTGGTCCGTAAATTAAATTATATTGAACATTATTTCAGAATTAATTTATTTCTGGACAAGGTCTATCGCCTTCTAATAAAATATTTGGTATATTAATTTTTTTAGTATATCCTGTAAAAGTGACCACGGCATAAATACTTGTATTGTAACGATTTAGACTCCCCTCAGGGGTATCTAAGTCCCAGGTTCCCTGTTCCTAATGAATTGACCAGATTTTCCAGATGAACTGGAAAACCGACTATCTAGTGACCCGACTCTATCTCAACAAATATTCAATCACCAAATAAACCGAACCGACTATTACCCTTTACTGCCGTGCTCCTGTCTCAGGATATTCGAAATAGGTTTAAATGGGTTGACTGGAACTGGAGTCCTTCCCTCGTGAATTGCATTCTGTGTGAACACGAAGGGACCCGCATTCCGCACTTGTCATGGAATACCCGCATCAACACATTTCCTACTTCCTACGGATTGTGGCGGACACAAGAGAGGTGGTCCAGGAATGTCATCTTACAAATATTTACGATTTCCCACTCGGAATCCCATCCTCATTTATCCGTCCAGATCATCCCACATTCCATAAATGACCCAACACAAACTACACTATAGATCTACTTTGAGCACCTCCAGTAGTACCTAGAGAAATAATCCAGTGGAGAGATATAGTACTCTTAAAAAACACCAATCATACAGTGTGAATCCAACTCAGAGCATTAGCCTAGAAAAATGATAAAAGGCTCTCTCTGCCTTACCACTACGTATGTGCTAATTCTATAATTTAAAACCCGATGTTTTTATACAAAATCCAGTTTTATCGTACTTGGCTCTAGTTTTTGGGTTCTTGGGTTTCAACACAATCCTCAAATTCCATGAAACACAAAAAAAATCTCCAAATCCTGGGGGGCAAAATTTGTGAGCCGAAAACCGAAAAATTTACCCACAAAAAGCCATATCCAGAAACCTAAGCTCGGTGAAGAAAATTCTAGCCCAACGAAACTGACTTGGAAAGAACTTACAGACTATGTGTTTAAATGAGAGAGGCGGATACCCGAATTCGGGTATTAGCTCCACAAGACCTTTCTCTGACAACTCACAAATGAACAGATGCTACTCCGGGTAAATGTGTCAAACAAATGACATATGAAAACAGCACTAATTGTCAGTCATGTCTTTGCAAAATCCATGCATCCTGGAATTTGCACGCGAAAATTCTTTTCATAAAACTTTTGGCCGAAAATACATTTTCCCTTCAAATTTACAGTTACATAATATAGGATATGAGAACAGCGTTGATGGAAGATAAGAATTCTTTGTATATGGAGAACATAGTTTTTGCAATTTGTCCAACGCTGGTATTTACATAGATGAGACGACAATTCGCAATGCGTACTGATGGATGACGCATGACGGTGCGTTTTGTGTGTCGGATTCTATTTATAGCGTTGGATGAGGTCATGGTTAATAAATCAACTGTCTTCTCCTCCTTTCAAGTCCTCTTTTGTTAGATCAATTCCCGCCATCCCGCCTTACGTCCTCACGAACGACTCTCCTAAACGAAACCGTTCTTCACAATCAGTGCAGAAATTACAGGGCTCGGCAATACATGTAATACTCCTATTTTGAAAACTTTTTTAAAAAAAACTTCTTTAACATTTGAATGTATTGACAAAAAATAAAAGTATTTGGAGGAAAAGGCATTTTTGATTTAGAAAAGACCGAATTTTTATAAGTTGTATTTTCCCCAGCCCTGTCAAAATAAGGTGAAAAGACATTTGAGTTGAGACGTACGGAATGAGTCGGAAATCAAAATTTTATAGGGACTGTTTCCATCATGAAAAGGTTTTATTGGTCACTTTGGACTTGGACTTCAGTCCGTGTGTCAAACACGGGTTTTTGATTACACTTTTACATCCGATCCGCTATTAAGGTTTACGACTTTTGGACAAGGCTCTAAAAATTTCCAATTCGAATCGTCGGGCCAGATACACACATCCAGGTTTTCTCGAACGAATTTCTCCAATTCAATTCCGTATCGCACAGAATTTAAAAATTTTTAAAGAGTTTTCTAAAAAAAATACTTAATTTCAAAATTGTGCCTTAATTCCCAATAAACATGGCCGACGTAAAAAAAAAAAACTTTAATTTTTGTTTCAAGATTAATTGGTTCGGCGAATTTCGATCCGAACATTGGAATTGGTTCGGGAAGGGCAAAATCCCCGAACCGATGGAGACCTGGAGTGACTGAGTGCTAATGAGTGTGGATGTTTAATCAATAGAGAGAATTAGTCTCAATTCCATCCCTCGTTTCACAGGAAAGAGACAAAGGAAGTTTGCGGAATCAATGTATCCAAAGAACCAATTGGGTGCTAATAGCTCTGACTCAGGTCTTTGTATTTTATTTTGTGTTTGGTAATTGGATTGGAATTGAAATTCCCAAGACAGACTGGAGAGAATCGAACCACGATGTCACACGAGCTCCCACCACACCGCACCGCACTTATTGATTTCCAAATGTCGTAATGTAATCCAAGAACTAGAACTGGGCCACGCCTTTTCATCCCACCAATCCATGAGACATCAACATTCCACTTACTCCGCACCCACCTCACTCTAACTCAATTCAAATTCAAACCAACCATTAGACCAAAAGTAGTGTGTCTCATTATTTATTCACAATCAGTATAGCACAAACATACTTCGACAACATTTGCATTGGGTAGGTCTATACTATACACTCCATCTTCAAATTTAATCAAAGCCCAATTTTGTTTTACCCTGAGAATATTTGGTACCTATCAGGTAGGTCTGTACTCTACTTGGATACCGAAAGTCCGAATTTTGTTCGGCCAGAGAAGTATAAACCTACCTTGTAAGCGGCTAATGTTGTCAAGGTATCCTGTTCCTTATTACGAGCTCCCGACAAATTACCTTGACAATATTAAGTTTTTATGACGTAGGTCCGTCAGTACTTTAGTTGCTGGTACTATACCTATTTAAATGCGAAAACCTCAATTTCGTTAGCGAGGATTATAGACGTACCTTGCTGGAGAATAAAGTTGTCGAGATAATTTGGAATTTGTTCGAATTTTTGTTCAATCGGACTATTGTCCGTTCACCGGGCACTACAATTAATCGTTAATACGTTTCCTGCATATTTTTAAGGCCGAGGGCTATAAATATTAATATTACCTAAAACCTAACAACTCACTGACCCACCTAATAGTTCTTTTAAAAAAAATGATTACTAAAGACAAAAATGGATGGAGGATTAATGTCGGACTATTTTAAAATGATTGCTACTTAATTGCTAATATTAAAATGGAGTTATATGAATGATTAATGTACAGTATAATTTTGGAGGGGGTGTTGGGGTGTGTGGATTAATCTATGAATAAGATGAGTAAGTAGTTTTGCGAGCCATGAGGATGGCTTGAAGGATGGAGATTTGATCCACTTCCGTGACCGAGGCCTTTTCATTGTCAAGAGACACATCCATTGCCCTTGACCCGAAGTAAGTGAGAGCCCGGACACGGTAGTCCAAGGACGACGCGACTGGATTCCCTGTCAAAACTAAAACTTCCAGACATGGGAGATCTGACAAATGACCAACTTCTTCAACGTCCGTCACTCGGTTGCAACTCAAATTGAGGACGACGAGAGAGTAAAGTTTTCCAAAGGCTTCCAGACTCTGAACTTGATTCTGCGACATCTCTATCACCTACAAATATACATAGGTAACACATTTCAAAATTTCCAATCATTTTCAATTTCTTCATTCAAAAATCCACAAAGGAGATCGCAGTGGGTGCATGGGAAAATCCCCTTTTGAGCGATTTGCCTCAAATTTGGCACAGTGATATACTTCGACCTCTTGAACAAAATGGCTGAAGACGAATAGCCTTAAAAAACTCAGGGTCACAGGGGGTGCCAACGTTGGGTGTCTCGTTTCCTCTTTACCGCAAAATTGACCTCTACAAAAGTTGTTCCACTGGCTAAGAGGAACAACATATCCCTCTAGAACTTTTCTCTGCGGTGTACGGTTGAGGTCACAGGTCAAGGAAACCATTTGAGTTATACCTATCACAACAGAAGCTAAATGGTTTCATTGACCGGTGACCTCAACCGTACACCGCAGAGAAAAGTGCTAGCAGGAAAAGTTGTTTGTCTCAACAAGTGGAACAACTTTTATACAGGTCAATTTTGCGGTAAAGAAGAAACGAGACACCCAACGTTGGCGCCCCCTATGGGTGACCCTGAATTTCGTATGGCTATTCATCTTCAGCCATTTTGTTTAAGAGGTATATCACTGTGTCAAATTTGAGGCAAATCGCACAGAAAGGGATTTTCCCATGCACCCACTGCGATTTCCTTTGCTCAGAGGATTTCACCCGAAAATTAATAATCAATAAATTTCAACAAGTGTTTGAAAATAGATTCTGAATTGAAAATTATAAAAATAAATGTATTAATTGACATTTATGGCCAAGCATCCACACAATTCTTGCAGAGAATGGGTTGGCCTTCTTGGAACTGGTATTAGAAACTTTAAACCAAAAGTAATACACTTATATTGTCTGCTTGTGGGATCTGACCCTCGCCATATAGAAGTACTAGAGGAGGTATTTACTGCAGAAATGGAAGTGGTCCCGGTTCAATTCCTACATGAATTATTTAAAACAGCTAAGCGTTTGGAGAAACCTTGAGGCACATGACTGCAACAGGCAATTAACGGAAGACAAGAGGCCATGGATTGTGAAATATTTTTTCATTTGTCTGTTCGTACGTTTCTCTTTGTGTTCTTGAAATTTAAAAAAAAAATACAAATAATGATTACCTTGATGTTGCCGAAAGAAAGACGGAGGTCAGCAAGGGTTGAAATAAGGTTTCCTCCATAAGACACATGTTCCAAATAAGGAAGAGAGGTCAACTGGAATACTTTGGTTAATTGGTTGAACGTGAGGTCAAGGTTATGAAGGGCAGGAGTGAGGTGACCAATGTCATCCAAACATCTTAAGGCATTATTGGCCAAATTAAGGGATTTGAGTTTTGGCCAAACATAACCAGTCCCTGCTTCATCCACTGTTTTGTACAGGGTGTCGCAAAGAAATAAGTCATTCGTAGTCTCCAAGGCCGAATTATGGACTGAAAGACGCTCCAGTGTTTTCCGAACTGAACCCACCTCACAACATAACCAAATCAATGAGTATTGAGTGATAAGGCACGACCAGTATGAGTGAAATAATTACCTCTGTGAGATTTTGAATATTGACGAGTTTGAGGGAGAGTTCTCTGAGTGACTTGAATGGGGTCAGGTCAACGGAATACTGATTTGGTACGATGCTGCTCTTCCCCAGTGGAATGTTACTTCCAACGATTTCTAAACACCTCACGTTTGTACAAAAGTCAACAATGTGACTGAAATCATGACGTTTGTCGGAGGACTCTAGCGGAGGAAGTGCCATCTTCATTCTTTCATTAATCCCGAATATCTATAAAAAATTTAAATTTTAGAAACACCCTTTGAATATCGCCTATCAAAATCTGAACTCACTTGGTACGGTGACATAACGAAAGGAGCTCCACTTTCGACCACTCGATCTCCTCTCTCAAATACTTCCAGCGCCATTTTCCTGAGCATAAAAATCAGTTCAAACTCAAAGAGATTGAGGAAATGAGCCAAATCGTCTGGAGGATTTTTCCCCAAAAGTAACATCACATTTTTCAGGTACAAGTCCAACAATTCTCGCCGTTTTTCAATGAAACCCGGGTCTTTGTTTCCCAGCAATTTCTTGGGAGGGAGAACAATATTGTCCCTTGGGATTCCTATCAACATTTTAAAAATGTGGTCAACGCCATGTTTCTCCGAATTTTAAATATTTGTCCTTATTTTACCTTGAGTATCGACGAGTTTTCGATGAAGTGCTTCAAAATCCGAATACCTTCGTGTGACATGCCAAAAGATATCTGGTTTGGCTTCGATCTGAATTTTATAACCAATCGCTTTTGTATTTTCTACATCATCCACGAGACCACAAATTCTGGCAGTCAACGTGTCTGACCAAATACATGCCATGCTCCACCCATCCGTCCACAATCTCCTCCCACCAAATATTTACTGCAAATTTAATTAAGTAACGGGATATTATAGAAACATACGTAAACCTCATATTTTTATTATAGGATCAATAGGTTATGAACCACCCTGTACGACATCACTGCGGAGGAAAATATTTAAATAATTTCAAGGTTAGCATTTAATTAGGAAGGAGCGAATTAAAAATGAATCATACCACGTGATGTAATTTTAGACGGTTGGTGACAAATATGATACGGATTTTGATTAGTCACGACACTTTCAAAATTTTGTCACTCGGTCTTATTTGAACTGATAAATACTAAATAAAAATGAATTGAATATTGACGATTTAAGAGTTAACAATAAATATTTATAATGCGGATAGTTGACAGTCAATATGTTGAGAATAATACAGAGATGCCCACCAGTCAAGTCACATGGTGAAATTCAACCAACCAAGAAAAACTCTTGGAAAATAACCACAACTCTTCCGTCTCATTTTTACCCGTTTTTGTGTGGACCAAAATTCCGTGACTCAAAATTGCCTAACTAGGAAAACGCCCCAAACCCAACGAAAATAATGAACTACAAAATTATGAGATTTGCACTTGCTAAGTAAAATCCAGCACTGCCTAGAAAAAATATTTGCAGTGTGTAATGTGTACGTGCTCTGCAAAAGTCAAGCATAATTTACATAATCTTTCATCTTATAACTTCTGATGTGTAATAAACATGGATATAGTGCGTGGGTGGATGGAATGAATGAGATCTGACACTCAGAAATCAGAACCCCGATCATAATTTAATTCAATGTATGTACAGGGTGAACCAAGAAAAATGATCCAGCTCTTAACTAACTTTCGATTACCTAAATTGTACGTCGTCAATTTATATTTACACAACCTAACCTGATGAAATAAATATTATTGTTTATAAAAAAAAACACATGATAAACGCAATGCGTTGCTTTGGTACTCTTTAATTGCGTAAACCACAGGTATGGTCCTACTAATTCTATTTTATATTTTTGAAGTGTTGACAGTGTGGAAAGCTTCTACGGAATTAAAATGAAACACCATTGTTGTTGAGGTTAGAAAAATGATATTGGAACCATATAATTCAATACTAACGATAAAAGTCGTAATTACGATAACACATAAAATCTTGGCTCAAAGAACTTATAAAACATGTTCCAGAAAGTTCTTGTCGTGTCGTTTCTCTTCTTGGTCAGCAAAACATTTGCTCAAAATCTTGAAGCTGTTTCATCGGACTTCCTGTTTCCATTCGATATACAGGGTGTCTCAGAATGATGTAACCACGTTTGATTCCATTCTCCCGTCGAACGGATTATTCCAATCGAACGAAACAGGGCGTAAAATGAAGCAAATGAAGTTGACGGATGTTCAAAGATGTGCATTTTTGATATTCTAAACCAAAGGCCATCCTGTGGCTGTTCAAATGAGTCGTTAACTTTTTTAACATTTGGATGCAGATGGTGGTGGTGATTGGACTCAAGTCGGTGACCTTGAATGAAAGTGATGGTCTTCACCTAATCGTCTTTTTAGTTTTAACTCCACATGGGGTACAAACTAAAACAACATCCATTGTATTTTCATGTGAAAATACGGCGCACATTCCACATTGTTGTATAATATTTCTTGTCAATTTTAGCCACGCATTCCAAAATAAATAAATGTGGAAGTTGAGTGGCGGACTTTCTCTTCAAAATCCCGACGATTCGGCTCATGGAATAATTTTATTTTCTCCGGTGCACAACTTTGGCTTTCCTAGGAGAGAATCAGATTTTCTTCTCCAAATGCCTTGTCAGTGAAAAATCGACTTTCCTCAAACCCGTCCAACAAAAACGAAATTTTAAAAATTGCATACAAATATTGCAAAGGAGATCATTTTGGGTTAATTTTTGTGAAAATACTGTACGGTTCAAAAACCGTTCTTTTTGTGCCAATTTTTACTTAAGCACTCGTCAGCGCTGTTGGGCGCAATAGAATTTCCGACTCTCTCTGATTGTTCTGGCCAGGGGGGAAAGGTTACGTGCCACCCTGTATATGACCAAATGAAATAGAAACGTCCAATAAAATATGACATGATTGCTGATTGCTGCTTCAAAAGAATATTATTAATATAGTAGCCAATTAAAATTAAAGTTTCAGAAAATTCCTAAATATATAATTTTTAGAGCTTTTAAAATAAGGGCCAGTTTGTTTCCGTTCATTTCCGTCGTCATATATTTGTGGTCCATCAATTGTCCATCAATTTGAGTCGTGGATCTCCCAATTCTTTAATTTCGACCCAATCAGCCTTCCTCAAAGTTTTTGACACGACATGTTCAAGAGCTTTAGTGATTTCTTCCGTCAATTTAGTCCTGACTCTGTCTAAAATCGCAACGATTTTCATAGCAATACCCTCATCCTTCTTCCCGAGTCATCCGGCAATTTCTTTTGATGTCTTTGGTCACACAGTCATATCCATCCAGGATACTCTGCACAGCCTCCCGAATCTTCTCCCAGTCATCTTTTCCTTCAAATTTTGAAAGTAATACAAACATATTAATCATTCATATACTATAAAAAATACAAGATGAAGAACCAAAACGAATATTACCTGGGGCAGCAATCGTACCTGCAACAGCAAGAAGAACAATTATGAAAATTTTCATGTCTCCTTGATATTCTTTTCTTTGGACAATTTTAATTTCTTCGGGTTAGAGTTCGGAATGCTAAGCCAACTACTCAATGTGTTCTTTTATACCTTCGGCGGATAGCAATGATTGTCCAGTCGAGTATGTAAAAACTCTGAATATTAAATATTAAAGCAAATATCATATACCTTTTAACGACTCTCTTCAATTTTATCTAAGAACCTTCAGTGTTGCTGACATTCCAGTTGTGTTGAAATGTTGAATGACGAAATCAACTCTGACAAAATGTAGAAATCTACTAATTGAATTAAACTTCATTTTAATGAACATCCTTGAATTTCCAAGGTTTTAGTTGCATTTCTCAATATTGATTGTAAATGTGAATTATTTCGTTTCAGTCCATGATTATCCTTTAGCTTGAAGTTTTCTGTTACATATTTCTTAAAATTAAATGTTTCGTAAAATGAATTGGACTAGTCAGGTGACTAAAATCTGGACGAAATTTTATGACCATGTGTTTCATATGTTGACCCAATTTTGAGGTTGGCATGAATGAATAAATTTTTTGACAAGTATGTACGGCGAAACAGTGACAAAAATTTAAAATACAGGAAAAGCGAAGACGTCTCATCAAAATCTAATTCTCTTCGTCACAAAATGATCCCACAAAAAACCGGTTTTT
>JAQFYE010002630.1:0-17485 GCA_034694305.1 Protaphorura glebata
ACTACACTGACCTTAACATATATTCACTTGAGTTTGATTTCAAACTAGTCTAAGACTTTTGAAACAGCCTGTATGTATGTCGTTTTCGCATAGTAGGTACTGAAGGAATTAATTATTAAATAATTCTCATATTTTTGATTTGTGTTTATTTCACAGGGAGACAAAGCATTTCCAACCGGTGAGAAGGTCATTCAAGGGTCAACCATTACATTTTCAAGTGTGTCTCGACACCATGGCGGAAAATATGATTGTCAAGCATCGAATTCCCTCGGCAATTCTACCACGGCGTTGCAATTGGAAGTTAACTGTAAGCATTTTTTATTATGGATCGTTGATTGTGGCAAGTGCGAAATTATCGCTTCTGCTTAAATGTAGAATCGCCACTTCATTTTAAACTCTGCGAGGTTTGGTATCGTCTTGTGTAAAAATAATTACCAACTTGGATTAGAATCAATTGAATTTTTATTGCATTGGGAGATCACGAATTCTGGAAAAAATTAAAACATGTACGTAATGTGTGCTGCACTGTAGTTTTAATTTGCTTATCAATTTTAAATGGCAAAAGCCGCAATTCATGTCCAGTGTTCGTGTATCTGTTCTGTTCCCTAGTAATAAAAACGAAAGGTCAGAAAAAATGAGCATAATGAATGAATTTGTATGAATGAATGGGTTGTCTTCGTGGTTGGCAGCAGGAGGGATTTCATGAAACTTGTGTGGCAGTAAACAACGTTTTTACTACAATTTACAACAATAAGGTAACATACGAAATGTATAAGTTCCTTCCGTAGTCATTTACTTTGTAGGGAAATAAATTACAATTTTTGCCCAAGTTTTTACTACATTACAGAAGAAAAACATGATGATGTGACATTCAGCGTCCTCGCCTCTGTGTGATTCCATGTTTTTACTTAAATTGATGTCGAATCGTTGTTATTCAACTCTCGTGCATTATTGTGTGAGATTTCCGCAGGTTTTGAGGCAAGTTTGACAGATATATCAAACGGTTCTACTTTTTAGGCTTGTAGTTACCGCAATATGACTTCAAATCATAATTTTAAGACAATGGCGTATTCCAATTCTGACACCAAAGTGCGAAATATGCAAAAACGACAATTTATTTGATTTTATCCACATTATTATGACATTAATTCATTGAACTGAACTGATATTTAATTCCAAAATTGAATCCAGGATTCGATTATAAAAATTAAATATTTATCGGTTCAGAACTAGCATAAATGATTAAAATTTAAGGACCTGACTTCATTGAACTTCTGCGGGTCCATTGCAGCATAATAGTTTGGGTTGGCTCCTGTTGTTTCTCTTTGCTAGAGTTCAATTCCTCGGACCTGTATTGACAGTAGATTCCTTAAACCGGTAGCAGTTCGTCGAACTCATAGATATTCCACAGCGGCGCTAACATAAACCCATGTGGTGAATAACGAGAGCAGTTTATTTAGAAACTTCTGCCCGAATTCGGACTCTAATTCATTGAACTTGACATTCAGTAAAAAAACAGAATGTCCGACTCCGAATTCGGAAGGACAGCAATGAAATTCATTGCTGACATTTAGTGCGTTAACGGACCAAGTTTGGAGTCAAAGCCAAATCCGACGATGTCATTGAACTTGACTCCGAATTCGGATGTTTACTGTTTTGGACATGTGGAAGAACTCGGCTGTCTTGTCACGTAAAAACCCGGAAAAGAAATTCCCTGAGTCAGCGAGCGACTGTTACTTTTAAGACAGACAGACCTGCCATAAACTATGTCTTTAAATTCTCATCATCATCCGAGACTCATGTCACTTTTTGCCCGAGATTTATTTTGCCCACCGAATTTTCTGCCTAACCCTTCTATTCCCGCTTCCACTTTCTAAAAGTTTTCACAACAGCAGCGGGAGCCGGAGCTAGATAAAATATTCTAGAATTCTAAAGTTGCAAACAAACTTAAGCCCACCCGTAATGAAAATGAAAATGAGTGTTCGTGTTTTAGGTTGTAAAATAGCTTAAAAAGTTTTTGGTAAATTACTAAATCACCAGTGTTCCATGACACTGATGTTTCATGAATGAATGAAATTTTAAAAGTTTAAAAAACTTTCAGACACACTAGAAATACTTTTTAGTGCGAGTGCGAAGCTTTCTTGGTTTCGTTTGGTGCGTAAGGACCAGGACCAAGTCAGAAGTCAAAGTCAAAGTCACATTCATTCTAGAAGTCGTAGCATAGCAGTAGTTGTAGTCTGGTCTAGAGATCTGGAAAAACTTTTTTTGGAAACATTCTGTTAAGTGGGTACTCCTTTTTAGATACACATGTATGGGTATGAATGTGTACAGAAGAAGGATCTTCGTTCGAGGAAGATGAGGTTACACGTGCCATTTTTTCCACATACAAAAACTTCCGTTTAATACTTCCACTTCCACTTCCACTCTCATTCCATTCCATGATTCCATATATACCCCACCCAGTAGTAACTGCTAACAGTAACAGTAAGTCGGCATTCTCTCTCAAATAGTCATTTCATATTTTACATCCTTACTTAGGAAGGAACCACACAAACGTTTATGTCACTGGAAAAACAGAAAAAGGTCAGATATCAGTTTTAGCTAAGAATTTCTGCTTTACCTTCAAATTATTAGAGCACAGATTCCGATAATTGTGCTAATCTGCAATGACTGCTCTAAATCAACATGATTTGAGAACAACCTTGCCAGGTAAGCTCATACTGTCCAAATAGAAAAGTTTAGCAGAATTTTACAGAAGGACAGGGCACAAACCCTATGAAAAAATGTACGCCGTTGGAATTCCCTCTATTTTTGATATGTCGTAGCCCTTGTGATCCTGAACAACTCTTGTGAAGGTCCTACCCCCAAAAGTCTAAACGTTTAACCGCTAGAAATACACAGGTGGGCATATGCGATGCTTTATAGTGACTTTCACATTCGCTTTCACTCTACGGCATCACACGTGTACTTCTAGTGGCCTAACAAAGACTTGTGAGGGTAGGACCTTAACAAAAGTTGTTCAGGATCACAGGGGCTACAACATTTCCAAAATTGAGGGAATTCTACTGATTTTCTACAGGGCGTAATCTACAGATATTCAAGTCTGATTCGATTTGCTTCCTGATACAAAGAAATGGAGATGTGGATTGAATGAAACTGCAACTCGGCGTCGTCGTTGCATTTAAAATTCTTTAAGAATGACACCAGCAGACCAGAATTGCCACTTATAGTATGAAATGGCTAAGGTTAACGTGCATAGTAAAAGTTGTAGTTTGGGCTTATTTTAATGGAGATGACAAGGAAGATGCGATAGGATGTGGGTCCAATGAGCTGAATGAATGAATGGGGGGCACATTGGGCACATTGCTATTGCATAGCTTCCGACATTTTTATTCTGTGATTCTTTTCAACTCCTTCGTCCGCCCGTGAAATAGCAAGCAAATAGCAATATAAAAGCTCCGGACTTTTTTTTCTGTATCTTTCATCCTCCGGATTTATTTGGAAGAGATTCATGAGGAGATAACTGAGTGAGTGATGATCTTGAATGTTAAGGCTGAATGGAGATCTTCTACGCGTATGTACGCACACCAGATATTTATGACTATTTCAAGTTGTTTCAAGAGAGATCTTGCTCTATAAATAATATGGTGAAGGAAGGAGTCGAGTGATGCAATAAAATGCATCTGTGTCTTTTATATATCCCTAGCTTTTGATTTCTTCTGGGGGATTTTACAATTTATGATTTTGTATGCACACGGTGGATCATAACCAATGTCACCAATTAATAAGGAGTATAAGCTGCGATTGGGGATTGGGGAATCTATATCTCACTTTTGTGAGTAAATCATCAGAATTAGTTTCAGAGATGATAAAAAATGAAACACCTTGTTGTGAATAGTTAACGTTCAGAAACTTTTTTAAGAAAAGGAACCTTCTGATTTGTTTGTTTACATTACAGTTGCTCCTGAAATTGAAGTTGAGAGAGATTCGTTGCACTCTGCCAGTGGATCTGAAGTTGACTTGATTTGTACAGTTCATGCAGAACCAAAACCAAAATCTGTCAAATGGTCCTTCAATGGAAGAGAAATTAACCCGAAGAGTTCACAGCATGGGATTGCAGAGCAAATGCATCATAAGTTCACATTGCACATCAAAAATGTTGGCGAGAAAGATTATGGAGACTATTTGTGCGAGGCAGAAAATAAATTGGGTCGAAGCACTGGACTCATTCAACTCACCGGTAATTTTTATTTAATTAATCAAAACCGACAAATATTTCATAAATTAATATAACATATAAAAACTAAAGGTAAAGTGACTGTTCTAGTCATTTAAACATCTACTGTTCAAATTCGGACTGTAACAGCTTTACGAAATCTTAATTTGTAGGCCTGAATTCATATCAACGACGGACTTTTCTCTAGAGAAGTTACTCTAGAGGCCCCATCGACCCGGATAACTAAAAACCGAGATCTCTGAGGATCATCACGTTTCTCTAAAATAATTTCTGAACTTAAAAATGAAAATTCTTGCACTTTTTCAGGAAAACCTAGTCAACCTATCGTAATTGAAAATGGAGCTGGGCAGGAGCACATGAGCTACAAAATAGTCTGGAAAATGGAGAGCAGCATTCCAATTGAAGACTACAAACTGAGTTACAGGAAGGTCCGTGGCTAAAGCAACTTTTTGGGCTAATGAACCAATGAATCTAAACAGGGTTGTTTAATCAGACTATACTTGCATGGGATGCAGAAAAACAGATACGAAGGGTCAACTCATCTCTTAGAATTTTCCACCTAATTTATTGCTCTATTAATAAGATTACGAATTTAATGAATGGCGATTGGATTGAATTACTGGCCCGTCTGCTCTCAAATGAGCAGTCCAAGTACTAACAACAGTGCACCCCTCCAACCAGGGCGTGTTCCTAATCCCGTTAACCATAATTTATTGCAATGTGTTTAATTTATAAACAAGATGATTAATTAATCACCAACGCCTGGTGTCTACGCATAACGGGATATAACGGTAGCTTGGTGTTATGAGCAGTGTCAGTCTGAATCTCCTAAGGAGATAATTAGCTGAAGAACAATTAATGCAACGTTTGTAAATTGACCCAGGAAATACACCCGTATCCAAAATTCTGTTTCATACTATTAATTGCGTGTAATAACACATAAATATCTTTCTTTGTTGCTGCTGCTGCATGCTGGTAGTAAAAATTTGGACAAGAACGCATTTGCATAATTCTTTCTCCAAATTCCAGGTTCATTATCGAAAGATTAACTTGCGAAACTGGTTTTAATCCAATTTGAGCTTAAATTCGAGTTTCAAAATATTGGTTTGTGTTAAAAATGATAGTAAATTTTATGCAATTAAAAATTATTATCGCAATCTCATGGCAAACACATTGGATTGCATTGCATTGGCTTAATTATCATGAGGTCCCATTTGTTTTACTACCTGTATGGGTCAAAGTGCCAATTAAGCACTGATTCCAAATGACGGGCAATTTGTAATAAATGCTGGAAATAAATATGCCGGATTTTTAATGTGAAGTCGAAGTCAAATAATTTTGCACTTCTTAACACAAAGTTAGCATAGTTTGTGTTTGTACAACATTTTCCTGAGTTACATTCCGATAATTTTGGAACACACTGTAAGAATCCAACACAGCCCATCCGCCATCTGCAAGCAGATGGTATATTACTGAAATTGAAGTGTAATAGAGGTCAATGACCTTCAACTTGCGTCTTATTTCCATTAAAGCCATGCTGAATGCATTGCAATCCAGAAAGTTGGTCGAATGCAAAGTAATATAGTGAAAACCGGCATTTTCCTAAAAATATTTTGGTACTGTCTTTCAGGGAGACGGTGAATGGCAGAACAGTTCAGTTAAAGGAGAGCCACATCCGAGCCAGGAATATGTCTACCTGGTCAGCGACATCTTGAAACAATTAGTTTCCAACTCTGACTATGAAGTAGTTTTGTCTGCCATGAATAAAAATGGTTGGTCCCAACCCTCGCGTACCCACCAGTTTCATATCAACGGTAAAAGTAAGTTTTAGAAAAATAACCAAAAAATACATAAATAATACTGAACTAAATACATAATGTTCTACTCGTATGTACACGTAAGATATGCCGAGACCTGAAATCCGGTAGCTAAACTTAGCTTAGTCTAACGATTCATTGTGTTTGTGTCTTTTTATTTACACAGATTATCAGTCATTGAATTATGAGGCTGAGACTGCCAAAGGTCAGTAGTGATTTCTTTCACAACAAACATTTGACCGTCGTAACAATAAATTACTTCCTTGAGGTCTTGCCCTTACAATAACGCTTTGACAAAACCTGATTTTTATGTCTTACTTCATTTCGTTCCGAACCAAATCACCTCACAAACTTTGAAGTTCTTATCTTTATCTTGTGTTCTATTTTTTTTCTCGATTTACAGCATCTGTAGTGTCTAAGGGTGGTGCCAGTAGCAGCGTCATCTCAACATCAACGTTTACCTCGTTCCTGGTTCTCTTTACCATGACCTTCTGGAGAAGGCAGTAGTCCTCCATATTTGTATATAAACTGCCTAAATTAGGTATGTTGTCATTTTTTGAATGAATGTGTCGCAGAATTGATTTGATTTGATTTGATTCTTTATTAACGTGTTTTACCAACGCATCCTGATGCATTTAAGTACAAATAGAATGGCTTAATTCCGCGACACAACATCAATAACTAATCTAGACCAAAATGCCAATAAATCCAATTCACAAATACCAATTATATCTAATTCACAAAACCCGATTATTCAAATATCCAATAGAACGTAACTACACCACTTAATAAAACGCAATCAGAGACATGAGCAATTTATCAACTTTTACAAACTCACAAGAGCAGGGTCGTTAAGCCTGGGACGAATCCTGTTGCAAGAATTGTGTTGGGTCTGACCAGGAGATCAAATTTTCAGAAATCTCTGAAAAATATCAAATTTCCAAGCATTTTGGCTAAATCAGACAGGAAGATAACTGTCTATAGCAAACTTTTTGTCTGGAACACCCTAATATTTAGGCATTTCTGTCAAACTCTGAAGGAAGTAAAATATAATGAGCATTTTTGGCTAAATTGTTCAAGTCGTAAAATACCTAAGGCAAAAAGAGTGGTTCACTTGTTTACAACAGCTAACTCTGAAAAGTTTTAACCAATAGAAGAAGCTACTGTAAACCTGTCTATCTAAATTATCGACATATTTGCTGAAATTCGACTCGTTTCAGAATATTCGTGCTTGCGGTTTGGCCAAATTCGAAAGAACACAAATATACGAATAATATTTGGCATATAGCGGTGTAAAAAAAAATATCATATTGTCTGACGAAAGTTTTGACACATGGACAATTTTTATCGTGGTATGGGATTTATCGCTATTTTTTTTGGATTTTAATCAACTAACTCTTACATTTGAATTATTTTCAGAGTTACCTGCTCTCGACGCGACTTTACTGCAAAGAAAAAAGAAAGCCAGTGCTTTATCTTACCGACTACTACTATGTTTAATGTAAATGTTAAATCTACGAACTTAACTCCTGTATTTAAATATTAAGAAACTTACTAAGCCAAGCCTGATGTGTGTTTCGGAATGGACGTACGAGACGGACTTCATTCATGAGAAATTGTTGGAAAATTTGGACAGACTTTATGGACGCAATGGAAAATGGAACGGATGAAAAAATGAACCACGGCGGCTAATTATGTATGGCATGCGATGTGCCGATAACATTATAATAATTAATATAAACTAATATTAAAAATAAATATAAATATTTGGATGTTGTACGTGTGCACCTGTAATAATTGTAATTGTAAATGTACTAGTTAATTATTTAGATGTATGAGTAGAGCTAGAGTGTATTTTGTGTAAAATATTAAAAATCCTGTGAACCCTTAGACGTAGTTGTTCGTAGACGTTAATTAATTTAAATTAAAAATTGTGAGCTGTTCTAAAAAGCTACTTTATAAATTATTTTGTAACTGCACTGCACTTCACCCGCTGCAGCTTTGATGATTTTGATTTAAGTTTGTTTCATTCTCAAAACATATTTGAGCTAGTTAAACCCAAAATTACTTTACGGAAAGTTAATTTGCCTTAAAACCTGTCCAGGAGACCACCACTACAGGGAGACTACTTGCGCATTACGATCTACCTTACTAGTGAACGAGTTTGCGAAAGAGATCTTATACAAAAAAACCTATTTGAGCGGCCGCCTCTGAGGAGGGAAACATCGGGCAACACAATAGCTACCATAATATTCACCAGAAGGTGGTCCTCCAGAACAGGTTTTACGGTATTGAATTAATTTGATGGTTGGAAAAGTTTCAGAGAGAATGGAATGTATTTTCTGCTTTTCTGTTTATTTGTGTGAACATGTGATGTCCAGCAGTAGCATTTTATTTGGGAATTATGAAGATGATTATAACGAAAAATGTGTGAATATAGTTAGTTATATTGAACAATTAATTTAGGTGGCATCATAAAGTAATATGATTAATTATGAATAACACAATTTATGTTATGTTTTACCCTTCTAATGACTTTTTCTGTTAATGTTCACAAATCAATAATACCAAACCTGCTCAGTTTTAGTTCATATTTTGTTGACCCTTCTGTTTTTTTTTATCATACTGACTAGTCTCAATTAAGGTATAATACAGGTTTACTTTTAGTAATTAGTACAAAATAATAGTGTTTATCATTCAATTCGTCCAACCCATTAAAGCTCAGTTTGGTTTTGAAAATTTTGAAAAGTCAGAGTCACTAAAGTTAAACGAAAAATTGTCTACTTAACAATTAAAAATCGTTATAATTTTAATTCTTCCGCGACACCCTTCTCCATGTTATGCAAATTAATTAATTAATTACCTCGTCATAATTTATATTTAATTACATAGCTGCCATGCCATTGTAAATTGCTAAATCTCTGCAATTTTTATTATAAACGAAAAGTGTTCTCTGTAGAGCGAATATTCACTCACTGTATAAAATGTGTGTGAGATTTATAAAAGTTTATGTTTACGAAAAGCTTCCAAAAAATGTTCAAGTGTAGCTTAAATATACAGCAGCAGCAGTCAGTCAGTATTTGTTTTGCTCGAGTTATAAAATTCAAATTCCATGTAAATTACACATAATATGATGTTTTTTTTTTGGAACAGATACAAATAAAATTCGACTGTATTTGGAAATAATAATTGCTGGAACTATCAATTTTGCACCAAGTGGAATACGCACGCGATTACTTATACGTAGTAAGTAACCGTTGAAAAACTCGGGCTTCCATTTATACGTGTAAGGCCATAGGGATTCAATCCGGTAAACGACTTCTAATCAGTCATTTTCAGCTAAAATCACACGTTGGGTGGTTCATAACTATTTACCAACCTAGTACACAGAATTTGAAAGCACCT
Source organism: Protaphorura glebata (assembly GCA_034694305.1). Lineage (NCBI taxonomy): Eukaryota > Metazoa > Arthropoda > Collembola > Poduromorpha > Onychiuridae > Protaphorura > Protaphorura glebata. The sequence continues at coordinate 9,460 of JAQFYE010002630.1, forward strand.
ACTCCGCCAATGCATTACTGCGTTTGTAAATTATAAGATTATTAGAAAACCGGTTGCTCGAGACAACCCAGTAAAATAATTTTGTCGAAAGACGCATGTTAAAAAAAAGAGTCCAAGTTCAAAAATCCAGAGTATTAATTACTATCGATATGAAAAAGTTGAATTTTGTGTGAAGCCGTGTCGTCGAATTAGCCTTCTTCCATGTCTGACGAATTATGTAGATATGACAAATTGAAGAAGTTGGAATCGCAGATGTAGATATTTCTAAGAGTATCAATTGAGAAGAGAACTAACTACCAAAAAACTAAACACGAAAGATATGACAAACTGAAAAGGTCGGTATCGCGGATGCAGATATTTCTAGAGATTGAGAATAAGTTACTAAGTACGTTTAAAGAAGCAGAACACGGCACAAACGAAAGAAGAAAACGAAAACAACAAAATAGACATTTCAGGAAGACATATTTATTTACAATCAAAATCTAAAATCCATAAACGACGAATTCTACTATAGAATCTTCTCCACACGCATACATTTCACGATAGATCACAATAATAAATCCACACTCCACAGTCATCAGTCTTCAGTAAACTCGGATGCTTCCTTCGGCATCAAGAACAACCAGTAATCCATCGCGAAGGATGCACAAGTCTTGAGGAGAAAACTGGTCATTTCCATGGATGCTGGAGTGGAGGATTCCGTTAGAAGTCACGACATGGATACGGTCATTGCGGGAAGCACAGACGAGGAGATTTCCAGCCACGTCAACTGCCATTCCTTGAGGGCGCATCAATCGTTTGGCCTCCACGAAGTCGGTTTTCACCGTCAGGTCCAAGTTCATCACGTAGACGGCATGGCGGTTGAAATCCGATACAAAGATCCGGTCCCCTGCGGTAAAAAGAATAAGTCCTTATGAATGTCACGACTAGTGTCAGAATACTATGTAGAATCCAACAAAGGTTACTACGAACATTACTGACCAGAATTATCAAAGCAAACACCGCGAGGGTACTCGAACTGATGCTTGTAGTCGAATGGGTTGAGCTCAAAAATGCTGTACTTGCGTAGAAAATTTCCATGACGGTCAAACATCTGGAGACGATGATTCCTGGAGTCAGCCACGACGATTAGCTCTCCATTCGGTGAGACAGCCAATCCCCAGGGATAATAGAACTCTCCATCCCTATGTCCATGGCTCCCAAAAGCACTGATAAATTGTCCATCCAAGGTCCAGAAACAAATCCGATGATTGTCCTTGTCCGTAATGACGAGCCGTTTGTTCTGCATATCCACAGCAACTCCAGTCGGACGAAACATCTTCCGGATTCCAACTTTCTCCCCAAACTCGCCGAGCTTGACTCCTTGTGGTGAAATCACACGAATTTGATCTGTTTCTTTGTCTGCCATATAAATCTGTGGATAATTTCAAATTCAACATTAAATAGTTTTCAATTTTTTAAAAAGAAATACCTAGCCTCACCTTCTCTGCAAAGCGATCAACGTCAATTCCCCAGCATTTGACAATACGTTGAGTGGATGAACCAAGGCCACGATATTTCACTGGTGGAAGAGTGGTGGGGATCACTTGACCCTTACAGCCGCCATATTGTCGAGACACTGAAAACTCGAACGGGCTTCCATTGATGTGTTGAGGAGATGGGTACTTGAGTTTGGCATATCCTCTGTAGAGACCACTCTCCGTAGAATCGAATGAGCAAATGAACCGAGTGCGGGTTACTGTGTCCAATTGAATGGTCACTGGACAATGACGTCCTGATGGATGAAAAACGGCGACATCAAAAAGTCCAGGTTCTTCTGGGTAAATAACTCCATTCTCCAATCGTCCTTGGATGTAAAATACGATTGATAGAAGTACGAAGTGGATTTGCTGCTTGGGGTAAGTGAAGTATTCTTCTGGGCGTGGACTGGCGTTTCCTAATTGGTACAGGGCTTCCAGAAGGCTTCGTTCTTGATAGGTCGGTGGTGCTAGTGCTGGTGGTGATGGTCGGACCGCATTCATTGGAGCCCATGGCATACGTTGAATCAGCGGTACTGGTGTACTGATCCATGCCTCCCAGGTTCCTAATTCTTGTTCGCCAATACTGCTGTGGGCTGGAGGTCCAAAAGATGAAAACTCCATCTGCAAGCCGGAATGTCCAGGAAGTTCAGATGAGGGTCCAACTACCGGTCCGTGGGATGATCCAGTGTTGTCTCCTGGAGTTCTAGCGTCAATGGTTCTGCGATTCTTGAATCTGCTGTCCAATGCTTCCAGGAAGGTCGGTCCTAAGTAGCGTTGAGCAAGGTAGCCAGCTGATTCCAGTGAAGAGCCTGAGGAAGTCGAAGCAGCAGTAGTAGGTGCAGCATCTTCTCCTCCGGTGACGCCGTCAACCTGTGAAATAATCAAAAAATATTAGAAATACTAGAAGATAATCAGACTACATTTAGCGTTACCCTTCGGTTGAGGTCCAATCTCGAATGGTTTCTGCCATCGCCATCGTTCCTCCAGCTCCGTTTTCCAAGTGCAGATCCGGATCCGTTGGCACCAAACATGACGGCGGTGTCGGCTGGAAGACTTTATTCCGAAGTATTTTGGAGAGAGAGCTCGGTTGTTTGATCAATTTTCTCCAGGTTTCAGAACAAGAGTGACACCGAACCCAAAGGAGCATGGCCCTTTTATACTTCTCCAGGAGGCCTGGGTAAGGTACCCGAAGTGTCCAGAAACTAATTAGAATGCTATTATGCTAATCAGGAGTACCACCTGCTGCCATATACCGTTACACTATCAAATACATATAGCGCTCCCTACCGTGACAATCAAGGGGCTCGGAAGGTACCCTACTAATTTGCATAATTCCCTTTGTCCATCTTATGCTAATGAGGACGTAGTACCTACCTTATATTGGACAGTACCAAATAAGTACCTTTATACAAGTACCTCCGACAGCTCCCTCGTCTTGTCGTGATAACCATAGGACTCGACTAAGTAACTCATTTGCGTAATATATCTTTCCAGACTAGGTGGTAGTCGTATACTCTCTATACGCAAGATGAAAGAAAAATGGTGACTTTAAGTCACCACAAGTATCCAATCCCAATTTCCTCATAACTTTTTTTGTAGTTCGAGCTATACGTGTATCGATTCTTTCCATATCGATACGCCATCTACAGAATACAACTTGAGTTTTGACGTGGCTACTAAACTCAGACCTGAAAATGGCTTCGTGTTTACCGTGAAGGGCCGAAAAAACGTTGGTCAGCTTATTAAAAAATGATACCATCCGACCTGGCACTTATTTGATCACTGGGATAATTCTATGAGGACTTTTGGAACAATTAAGCTATCTCGTGACCCGGTGACCCGTCGTTTAATCGGACCGAGGCGCTTAGCTGAAACCACGTGTAATTTGTTACAGTCAAGAAATTTCGCTTGAAAAACTTTCGCTGTTTTCAATATTCGGACGCGGCTTTGAACGGGTGACAGATTGCAATGGTAGGCGGGGTTTCCTTTCATTCCGGAAAAAAATTAAAATTCTTATTTATATCGCAGTAATTAATGGTTAGAGCAAAGTGAGCAGGGTTTGACTCCTTTCTGCTCATTCCTCCCCCGTCCTCGTCCAGCGAAATTTGATATATCAGCACAATTTAGCAAAAATTCAAGGAATAAAACATTTGATGAATTCCCGGATAAAGGTAATCGTTAAAGGCCGAGAACTTATTTTAAACGTAACAAATTAGACCATATAATTACATACTTCGCGAAAGACTAAGGATGAGAAATTACATGCACTGCACACTGTACACTATTACTAGAACGAAAACTCCAATACTACTATTACTAGAACGAAAACTCCAATACTACTATTACTAAAATAATTTTGAATTTTTGAAAGACATGTTAGTTTAAAAAATTTAATACAACCCAAATATTAATATTACAAAAAAAAAAAAAGAACAACAAACAATAAAATTAGTAAAATAAGGGACACACATCGACGAGTAGAGCTTATATTCTCTTCTTGATTGTCGGAAACCAGAATCAACTGAAGCGGTTCGCTCACCATAATGTAATCTGGAACGTATAAAGATTATATCTTATTAAATTAATCCTAATCATTTTTCAAGTGAATAATTTTTAATATTATTTTTGAAACCTACCTTTTGAGAGACGAAGTCAAGTTTTGATAGACTTTGTTCCTCCAGCCAAAGTGATCGATCCAAGCCCAGGTCAGGAATACCAGATCATTACCGTCCTTCTGCTTAAAGCCATGCCCGGAGATCCAGCCAGGACAGCTTCCTAATTCTTTCGACACAAGAAGAAATCACCAATTCTCTTCATCAAGGATCTCCGCCTTGGTTCAGATGATGTGGACGCTGCATTGTTTGCAGCTGATTCAGTTTCATGGTTTGGTTCAATTTGTTCAGTACCGACCAGAGGCGATTTCCATTCGTAGGTGACGTCAATCCAAGACCAAGAGTCCCATTCGTCGGGCAACTCTTGCGATAGCTTGACTTCAGCTGGTTTTAGAGCATCTGTCGGCTTTGATTCTGAGGACAACTGATTTTTGTTGGACTTGATGTGACCATCTTGGGACTTCTTCTGCCGTGCTTTCTTCCTGCGGCGGACGAGTTCTTGGCTTTCGTAGAAGTACGTTTGACCGTCGATCTCGTACTCTACAAGCCTCATTTCGTAAACGTCTTCCGAAGTATCCTTGGATTCACCGGCGATACTCGCACGATTTTCAATTTTGTTGTGACTGAGGACAGGATTCTCACAATTTCTAGTCTTCGCAAGAATAGCTTCCCTCTTTGAAGGAATGGGTTCCGATGTCATTTTCGGGAGCAAGTCGGAAACCTCGGTTAGCAAGTCTTGCAACTTTTTCATTGTCATCTTCAGGCCTTCGTTGTATGAATCTTCATACAATGATGTTGATCTTCTGCTCCTCTCGTGATCCGTATTGATTTTCTCTTCGTATGAGAATGTTTCACCATCAATCACATACGTCTGCGTTATCGTTTCGTCATCCAATAAGAGAATTTCTTCTATGCACATCTGTGGCTCTTTGGAGATTTTGGGGACGTCCGGTACCTTAGGAACAGTATTCCGGATTCGATGGTAAGCGGGTACGAATGGTTGTCCAGGTGGAGTCCATGGTGGGTACTCAAACTCGGATTTCGGAATCGTTGGGGGACCAAATAACTTATCCTGCCAACCCTGTAAATAAGAAAGAACCGCGTCAAAATTATGTCTCCTTAGTGATTATTAAATGCATTAGGACAATTATTCTTCAAATATTTCTTAATCTAAAATTCATCAAAACCATTTCGGGCGTACCATTTCGCAGCAACTATTTCGTAGCTAAAATTCTTTCTTAAAGTACACTCGTAGTTTAAAATTCTTTCACAATCACTTGTATTTCGTTGTCGGCAGTCAAGAGGGCACAAAACTTATGTCCGTTCACAACTGTCGCAAAACCCTAACTGAAAGCGGGTTGGCGATATTTAGAAATTTTCTCGGCTCTATGAATTTGCGATACTAATTGGAAGTTTCCCATGGTAACCAGAATTTCCGAAATCTGCCTCGGCAATTCCAAGATTGATCAAAAACTTCCGGATTTGTATATAAAATAGGACATGATTTTTTTATATGAATTAGTTGCGAATGAAACTCGCCACCGTCAATTTCTAAAAGGATTTCCTCAAGTCTCCGGAATTTCGTATAATGCTGGAAAATGCAAATGAGAATGGCGTTCCCACAAAAACAAGTCTGATAATTTCAACCTAGTATAAAATAGATCCACTTACAGGGTTGAGAGAAAGAACACGAAAAGCGATCCGATTTCCAACATAATGTGAAAATTAAATTTACTTTAATCAAGCAAAAATACAGTGGTATTCCGTTTCTAGATTTAACCGTTAAACCGGGAAATATATTTCTAAACATGTCCAGACAATATATCGATACTAACTTGGATATTACTTTTGTCTGACAGATTTAAAGGAAAATAGATCCAATTTAAACTGTTTCTCAGGTACCAACTGCCTGTAACAACTTCGGAAGTAACCGAATTTCTGTGTAAAGTCAAGTGAACATACCATTTTTGTTGATGAATTATATCCTCGAAGCTGAATTGATTCGTCGTTTGATTTATGCACTCGTGTGGTTCCACTTAAAACTCGAAGTTCGATGATTGCGATGAAAGTCACTTTGTAGTTATTCAAGAGAGCACAAACTGAACGTCCAATCGCAACAATCGTAAAACCCTAACTGAAAGCGGGTGACTGATGTTTGGAATTTCAGCTGGGTTCATGAATTTTGCACAATTACCAAACAAAGTTTGGAAAACTGCCATAGTAACCAGAATTCTCCTGATACTCTGTAATCGTACAATTCCAAAAATGGTTTTGATCAAAACTTCTCAGTTGTGAAGCCGATAGGAGTGCGGTCATAAGGAAGTTTTCGAATTGCGTCTCTGAAATCCGAAGTACTCATACAAAATTGTCTATCAGGTCAGAGATACAAAGACAACTACCTAAAAGAATTACATAATTCCAAAATAGGAAGGTGGCGGTTGCTAGTCGCCGCTTCCTCATGTTAAAATTCATGACAAAATATGAAATACAATTTTATCAAGAATTGTGCAAGCAGCAACCGGGCTATATTCATTAAAAATTGGATGCCCGTATCCAAACCATAGATAGTCATGCGGATCGTTTTATTACCGCTGAGAAACAGAAAATGTTAATTTAAAGTTAAAATAATAAACTGCAGACATATCGGACGGGATATCAATTTCTGTCTACAGCCACTACCGTAATACAATCCCCATACGGTGATCGTGTATGACATGTATTACCGCATTAATTTAAATTGAACGCTAGAAAAGCTTTTTAATGTAATTTCTGCTTCTAATTTTTTAATTGCGTTTAATTGCGTGAACATATTAAGAGGAATCACCCTCGGGACTTTATTAGAACTAAATTATTATCAATATCAATCCGTAATAGTTTCCTTCCCTCATTCTGAAGTCATAACGCTAGGAACTTAAAATTGCTGGTAATATTTGCCGATTGTTCGCTTGTCTTGCCCAAAATCTCACAATTTTGTGAATACATTGTTCAGAGCAAAGAAATATCTTACGCATATAGTAAAACGTATGTTCATTCCAATTTTTCAGAATGATTTCATTTATTGACATCCTGCTTAGCTTTGACTCTTCCGGCCAGATAATTATGGCTTCCCTTCCAGCAAAATAAGTTTAATACAGGGTGTTTATTATCTCTCAGACTACTTTCAAACTTTGAGCGTCGCTAACTCAATTAAATATTTGTTGACGTCGGTGCACAATTTTTTTTTAAATTCGAAAAAAAAGTCAAGTTCAAAATTTCACAAAATAAATAAATTTCGAAATCTTAAAATATTAAAATTTAAAAAAAAAGTTTCAAAGTAGTCTGAGAGATAATAAACACCCTGTATTAGTGCAATATAATATACAATTTTCCAGCCATGCCAAGTCTGACAAGGAGAGCATATCAAATCTCACGTTTCCTAACATGCCGAGAACTCGTTGCAAATGAAACTCGTCTGCAGAAATCATGTTGCCTATCCCTACAGTAGTCACACACGGTCAGTGTGTCTTTGCGACTCATTACTTAGAAAGTGATACTTTGTTGGAATTTTCTTAAATTCTTATATGTTCTGGGAAATTAAATTTTCTAGCAGCCGTTATAATGGCTACGACGAGTTCGAATTTCCAAGACATCCAAAATATTATCCATATCCAAAATGGATATTAGTAAACGGTGCTTAGCCACTGTTTGACGGTGAAAGCTGTCGCTAGTGATTTTTCCGAGGTGGGAGCGACGGGACTGCCCATGAACGTAGAGAATGGCTGTCCGATACACACGCGACATGTGTGTATTTAGCTTACGCTATGGTATGCATTTGACCCCCCCCCCCTCTGAAACCATGTCCGCAAGATATCTCAAAATCTAAGCGTTTTTCGAGAAAAAATAAAGAACAAAAAA
>JAQFYE010002631.1:0-17481 GCA_034694305.1 Protaphorura glebata
GGATTAGCGGCGCGAACACAGGGACCCAGGGACCCAGGGACCCAGGCATTTAGTCAAATATATATGAGGATGAATGAATGACCCATGACCCTGATTTCTACATGCTGTGTCTAAATTTTTTCACTTATAAATTCAATTTAGTCCATTCTGTAAGTTTATCGTTAAGGTCATTTTCTTCGTCAATGTGTTAACATGATACATGTTACAATAAAATATTTAATCAAACCAAATCAAAAATCTTTACATGTATGCAACATAAAAGGGAACGCGTAGCTCTGTTTTGAACATTTGTTTCTTATTATGATTCAATTAACTGCTCTTGTTATATTTCAATTCGCTCATTTTTAGATTCCGTCACGGAACAATTGATCACATATATATGTAAGAAATGCACTAATTTTCAACATGAATACAGAACCGGTTTTTATTGCTTCTGTGCGTTGTAAGGAAGTATTTGAGCAGCATGTATTTATTAATTGCGAGATTAATTGTATCCTCATTGTCCTCGACTTAACGAGATATTTGTTGTATTAACAACATGCCAGCGATCAGAATTTATATCGCACTTTTTGTCTCCAGAATGTCCAGAATAAATTCGATACCAGCTAGGTAACTCGGACCACGCGATTGACGCGATAATATTTATTCAGGTACTATGGAATGGATAAAATGACAGACAGTTACAAACTTGTGCATAAAAATTCAATTTAAAATACTAACCACTTATTAACAGCTTGACTTTGACACAACATTTAATCAGCGTTCATACTTAACCGCTGAAATACTGAAGGAATTATGTTTTCATTTGCGCCATATATATCGTATTCTCCAACGTTACATTTTAAATTCAATAAAAAATCACCTAATAATTGTAACTGTACATATTACGAAAAATTTTCAATCAGTCGCAGTCGTGGTCGTATTCGCAGAAGTCTTGGATTGAAGTGTGTCATAAATGTCATCCGGGTCGCTCAAGTCATCCTCACTAGAATAATTTACATACGTCACTCAGAATTTGAGACAGTCATATTTTTAACTTCAGGTCTGTGATCAACTTTTTGGTCTCGAAGGTACCTGGCTACATACGGTTTGCCAGCAGTGGCAGTGTAGCACTCCAAATACGGCAAATCCAACAATTCGGGTCGAAATTGAGGTAGAAAATAGGCCCATGCTTCTATAATCCCTTTGTCTCCTTGACACAAAATCTTCTCCAATCTTCGGGTATAGAGTTTCGGATATTCCTCTAAAATGTCCAAGTTTGACAGCATCTTCTCATCGATTTCGTAAATCTCTCCCTCAACTCTCTGGCAATCCCATGAATAAAATATAATACAAAAATTATGTTGACATCCTATGAAATGACGTCTACAAATTTTAGAAAAAAAATTTACCTTTCCTGAACCCGGTTTGTCCAATAAAAACGGGATATTGTAGCGTGAGGCAACAACCAGAGGATAATCTATTTCAGTCTTCCCTTTGCTGATGAATTTGGCTTCGCCATTTTCTTTATTCGTCAACCAATGGAAATTTGGTTCACCATTCTTCAGAGTCCCATAAACGAATAGGTACATTATCAACAACATCCACAAATCTACAAAATTCAAAGATTTATGTTTAATTGACTGCTTCTCCACAGGTGCAAATGCCTTGTCTTGACCAATAAATAAATTGTTTAATTAATAATCATTTCAAATTGGATGAGATGGGCGTGAGAGGATTTGTAATCAAATGTCTTATTAAAATGATGTAATCTAAAACTCGGCTACCTTGCAGTGCAGCGCAGTGTAGTAATCCAAATATTCAATACGTTGGAATTTAATTTACAGCATGGATGAATGACCCATGACCCTGATTCAGATTCATGCCTGCGGTCCCCTGTCTGTTCTTTTTATTATTTAGTGAATACAAGTTTATTTCTAACGGTTAAGGTCACTTCCTTGAGTAAAATGTGTACACGGCAATCAAACAGTTGTAATAAAATGATAAATACAAATATAATTAGAGTTGACATTAATAGTAAACAATTCAAACGGAAAAGCCTTGAATTGACTTGATCTTGTTTAATGTCTTTCTGACGTGTGAATTATTTGCTCTATTAAAAATCAATTAACTTCTATTGTTACTGTTAATTCATTCATATTCAGTTTTGGTTCAAAGAACCGAATGTAAAATATAAAAAAGGAACCGGTTTTTATTACATTTGTATTGAACGCATTCGCATTTACAAAAATGTTATATTTGGAGTCCGCGCAAGCAATCGTAAATGCGTTACCTAATTGTTAAAAATATTTCAGGTTGGTGGGTGATAAGAAAATTATCAACTGTATATTTAAAAATCTTTGGATCGTAGACTGACATGCAATAATCGTTTTATTTTCACTAAAAAAATTAAATGATTGGAATCTCGCGATAAACATTTCCGCAACGAATACACGGATATTTCCTTATATTTGATCCGCAAAGTGATATAAATACTGTTTATTCCCATTGCATCGTAATTGTCCCTGTAGAATCAATATTTCTGTTTACGCATGCATCTTACAATTAAATGGAATTATGGAAATATGGAATTAATTAATTCATTTTCATTTAATTCTGCGAGACGAACAGATTTTCCAAAATTTGGCAAAATCCATAATGTTAACTAACATTTCCACCTTAAAGTGACACCATACCGACACAACGGTATCACGAAAGCACACTTTTAATCTGAAAGTACTAATCAAATTTTAAATTCTTCGCTAAAAAGGGAATTTCAATAATCAAACTACTTTTAATTTTTTGCATTAAAATAATCAAACAAATCTGAAGTTTTATGACAAGTAAGTATGGAATTTTCAGATGTATTGACAAAATACAAGTATTCTACCCAGCCCTGATTATAAACGCCGACTTTACAATAGCAGACAACTATTTAGTGCTTTATTTATTGGTACCCCGAATTTGGAACACCCTGTACTGTATGTGCTATGCTTCAACTTACCCCCCAACGGAATAAATTGAACTCCACGTCTGCATGTAAAATTGTCAATACGAGACTCGACCAGCAAAATTGAATTTCAAAATATGGGTCAAAACATTTCGGTCATTTGAAAAAAGTTTAACTAAAAATTTGCGCTCACCTGAAAAAAGTCCTTAATTTTTGACCGCGGTGTCTGTGACCTCAAAATTATCATAAAAGAATTAGTGGACGTGAAGGCGACACACTTCAATAGCCAGCCAGCACTTGTCTACGTGTTGCGTTTTCAGTGCGGGAAAGAGTGAAAAATACGAATATTGGGTGTTTTCAATTCTATCTGAATTTGAGGTGTTGCGTAGAATTTTGAAATTTTCTGTATGAATACGATATAATCGTTAATTAAATTTTCAAAAAGTGCACTCGAGGTTGCGTGTGAGTTGAAGGTGACAGAAGACGATTTTCGATTTAAGTCATTCACATTTTGGGTAAGGACGAGGGAGAAGTTGAATTTAGGTAGATAATTTTTTTATATACTGGCAAACTTTTTAGGGCTAACTGTTATAAACAAAAGGACGTATTATTTCTAGTACATTTATCATGATGAACTAGAACTTACTTGCTTAATCAATTATATTTACATATTTGAACTTTTTTCTGGCAGTCAGTGCGCACATACTGCAATTTCATATTATTATATAGAATTACAATATATTATAATATATATATAGAATATTTTAATTGTCTTGTGGCCAATAAGGCAAGTTTTGGAATTCCATATTTCCTGATCAGAACATGCCCCGTTTTTGCAAATGTTCTATCAAAATTTGACTGTTTGTTTTGTTTACACACCGCCCTCTTTTCCATGATCTTGGACGAGTTATTCTATTTCACCCACTGTTTTGAGATTTTAACGAGATGTCCTATTTTATTTAACAACGAAAATCGGTCATCTTATAATAAGCTAACATTTTTTTTTCTAATTTGATATAGTAGGTAAGTCAGTACTTAGTACAATTCTTGGATTTAGAATATGAAAACGTTGTAGTTATGCGAAATTCGATGGTTACTTTTCGCCGTTTTCTCTATATGCCCATTCAATTTTCGCTTACTCAGATTTATTTAATTTCCATTACAGCATAAATATCATACCTGTTCAGCTACCCGGTCGCGGGGGTGCCCACACCCCTCGTGACCAAGGGTCGCGATCAGCACCGTATTTTAGGTTTTGTCATCAAAACCTAAAATACGGTGCTTTTGCGGCACCCTGTTGAAGGTTTGATGACAAAACCTAAAATAGGGTGCACTCAATGCTATCATTTTTGGATTTTGCAAAAAAGGTTAAAGTAAAATAAGAAATTTTGGACATTTTTGGACGCAATTTTTTCTAAATTTTAGTATTAAAAGTAACTTCTGCATGCACCTAATGTTACAAAAGTGTAAAAACAAAATTTCGCCTCTGGCGGCCGCTCCGCGGGGACCGCCGCAAGCGGCGGCCGTTCGCTCTAAGCACCCTATTTTTTGGGGCCACCCTCACCCCCCGTCACCTATGGTAGCTAAACGGGTATGAAATATAATGGTGCACGTTGCACGTACTGGTTCTTATAAACTAAACTTTGAAGGTGAATGTCAATTAATGATAGTATATTTCTAATTAATTTCAGAAAATAAGAGCGGGGGACTTGTACTTGTACACATGATGTCACCGGATCCACCGAAAGAGGAGTCACATGATAATGGAGACAGAATTGTCCCTGGAACTGTGATTCCTTTTCTTGACATGGCCGACGATGATATCATGAATGATGGTGAATACGAATTAGACTTTTCCCAGGAGTCCGATGACGACGACGAAAGTGACCAAGAACCTGGACAGGAGGATCCCATTTCTATTGATGAGAATGGTGAACCTCGTGTCAGAGCACGTTACCGCCTTTTGATTCCATTTCCTGCTGCAGAGAATGCGGACAATCAGAGTGAATCACACGAAGTGGAATTTCGACATTCAACAACGGATCACGAACCAACTGAGCCAGAATCAATCACTACTACCCAAGATTCACTGGTGAGTTGAGTGGAGACTTATTTTTTTGCGTAAACTACGGTCGGGATGCAATAACTAATCGTTAACGAATGGCTGGAAGGGTACTTCTCACGGTTGTTGGATTCCAAAGAGAATAACCAAAATATTCAGAAGAAAACTTCTTCCATTTTTTGATTTATTTGGTCGGAACCAGGACAAAGCTTGTTATTTCGTACTTAATTTATTAATGACTTTTTTTTTTGCAACAGGAAACGACTGAATCCAAGAGAGATATTCAACTAACTGCAGAAAGTGCCGATGTAATTAAAAATGCAATGAAAGGAATCTCGCTCCCGCCAACCGCTATACCAGAATGGGCTAAAGAAATTACTGAAGACGCTTGGAAAACTAGATTGCTGGCTACAATGGAAAAGAAAGCTGGCAATAGCAGCAATTCTCCAACGTATTCTGCAAATTCCAAAAATTCCAAAAAATAGGGTAAACCTGCAATTCGGATAGGATTAATGATTTGACTTTACGTAAAGGCCTATAATACGTATATTAACCTTACGCAGTCGCAGCGGAGATTTTTGTGAACGCTTAAACTAATTTGACGAGATAGTTTCAGCTGCAAAATTGTAACCGATTTTCTCAATACGTAACTTCAGTTTTTCTATAAGAACAAAATGTACTTCGCAAACCAAAGAAGTAAATAAATAGTTACTTTGTTTCACAAATTTTTGTGATTCGAGGCACTGCTTGCTGATTGTACCCAAATTCTGCATATCATTTGCAAAACTTATTGGTTTTATTTTAACATAGATATCGTCGCGGCCAACGAAGATGTGATTTGATTTAGACAGTCCAGACAGAGGCTGATGATAGACGTGCTTAAATTTTTTTAATGTAACTGAACTTTAGGACCGGCCGGGTATAATATGTAGACTTCTACAGAGACCAGTAATGCATGTAGAACTTGCTAAAATATGAAGTCGTCACAACCACCAAACTGGATATTGCAGTCTATGACCGCAAGAACCAACCGGACAGCTGAACAAAGCTAGTATTAAGCCGTAATATGGTTCCAAAATGTCAGATATAGCTGTTTTTAGTTGTAAGATGATTTCTCATCTCCAATATGGCTCAGAATGGATCATGTACGACTCGATTACACACATACTTTCAAATGAAAACCTCAACTTTCTGTTGAATGTTTGAATTTTCGTCGTATGTGTTTAGTCAAAACGTAATTACTCATTATTACAAATTACTATACATGTCTTAGAAGAATGTTTGCGATACCATAATTATTTGTTTGAAAACTTCGATTTTTAATGTATTCTGCTTTCTCAGTGGTATTGAAGGTTCATTGTGTAAGCTGGCCTTGTAATTATAGGGCCAGGAATTGATGTTACAAATGTTACTGGCCCTAAGTGACAAAACCCAGAATATAAGTGGTCTGTCCAGAATTTTGGCCTCCATCTTTATTCTCGCTTATACGCAGCCTCTGCCTAGACTGTTTGATCACATTTGACTACACATTACACCGCTGATTACACCGTACATATCAATCAAACATACCTAAGATGGCTAAAGAACTAGGGAGGACTGGTTATAAACTTCCGGGAATGAATAAATAGCAGATCAAACGTGGTCTTTTAATATGACAATTGAAAATCTCGTTTGAAGTCTCGTGGTTCAATGAAATTACGAAGTATTCCAAGTGTTCTACGGCAGGGAATGCGGCCACGTTTTAAAACAATTTAAACAAATAACAATTTCTGGAAAACAACGACTCTGTTATCAATTAACTATTACGGCCCTTCAAAGAATAGGATTTACTGACTTAACATTTGTCTGAATGTATTAGGAGCCACATAATTCTCCAAAAAGTTTTGAACATTTGAACCATGTCCGTTCTAGAACATCCATATCCTATATTTTGGAAAGTATTTCTAGGTTGACCTATAGAATGCATGGAATGCAGGCCAGGAAGTTATGGCAGACGTCTTTAATTAATGATTCGTCTTACTTCTGTTCCGCAGACACAAATAAAATTAACAAGGGAGCTACCGTTCATGTAAAACTAACGGAATAATATTTATTGTTCCTGGTTCATAATTTGCAAATTTTTGTACATAACTTTCGGATGATTTTTGTCAGTTTATTCCTAGGCATGGGGTTTTCATATACTTATATGTTTATACTTAACTCGTATTTTTTTTAGTTTGGGCTCAAAAATTCAAAAATTCGCCTGAATGCTGTGTAACGCAGTGGAATTTAAAAAAAATAAATTAATTCTATTGCAGTGTGGCTAATAAATGGTGACCAGGCCATTCAGAGACACACGAAACAACTTCACCTACGACTATTTGATTCGACTAGGTTGACACGAACAACGATTTCCTTGTAACATCTGTATATCCTTCAAAATGTTAATCTAATTACTCATACCAGGAACCACGTCCAACGAATGCACTGCACTGCACGAAGCATGACCTGTCTCTTGAAATAAAAGTATTGGTCTCGGATTACAAAAATGTGGCCCAAAGTGTCACTTTATGTATGTAAGACAACTAATAAATCCTTATAAACTTGATTGCTGATACTTGACTCCAATGTCTTGCCGTGCCGGCCGGCTGGTCATTCTAATTCAAATTCCTAAATAATAATATTAATGGGGTTGACGGTAAAGGTTAATCTGGACTAAATAAATGTGTTATTATCAGTACCAGGCGTCAAATTGGCGTCTTGTGGAAGACATACCAATGCAAATGCAATCCTTGCACCACAAAAGCATCCGTGAACATATAAATATTGCAACAAGCCAAAAGCCATGTGTTTGCTTTCTTAAATGTAAAATCTAATGCATAAAAAACTTCTCCAAATATTTTTATCCATGTCTGTAAACATTTATCTGAAGAGAATAACACGGGTAAACGGTAAATCCCAATCGCGTGTGCCATACTGTAATGCAATGCTAAGGCTATAGGCTAGACAGAGAATTCAACAATCTTTTTCGTCAGAACCTAAATGGTTCGAGGATCCGTCACAACAAACGGTCGTTTTTCTGTGGAAAGTTTCAAAATTTTAGACATTCTTTCAATATTTGCTTCCAAATTTTGGGAAGTTATAGTTTTACGCCTACACCAATCAGCATCACGAATTCATGGCTCGTTAGGCCTGGATTGATATCAACGATATGACTCTGCTCTACAGAAGTTACTCTAGAGGCCCCATCGACCCAAATAATTAAAGCAAGATCTCTGAGGACCAGGTACCTTGCGATTACTCAGCCGTACAAGGAATTGGGAAGTAAGTCTGCGACCAGGAATTGAACCGGGGACCTAATCGATTACTTCCGGAGTCTTCCGTCGGTCAATTTCACTGAATTGTTCAAAAAACACTAAAATTCTGGAAAATTAACTTTTTTCAGAAAATCCAAATCCAGCTGGACAGGAAACGAAGAATTCCAACCCAATTTTTGTGAACTATGTATGAGGTTCAAGTACATCCCCTGGGTTTTGGTGTTATAATATGTGACAACAATTGTAGCCAGTTCACCAGTTGTTCTATGAATAGTACTCCCGTGAGACAAGTTTTGAAGTGTTCGTGTAAAGGTGGACCATATGCTTTGGTTCTTTTGAGATTCAGATAACACTGTAGGACTGGTGTTAAAATGTTTGATTCCCTGGTTCATGTCAGTCGGGGTGGAGGCGTGAAAGGAACAAAACATCCGTGTCTCTCCTCAAAAACTTAAAACTGAACAGAAAACTCTGTCCGTAATAAATTATGACTTTTTCAAAGTGACTAGGACTAGGACTAGACATACACTAAAATTTCCGGGAAAAATATCTGACGAGACAACTCCAACTCCGAGAAACCGAATTTCCGCAACAAATATATTTCCGAATGAGTCTTGTGTTCAAATAACTCCGTATTCTCAGAAATGACACCCGCCACTCGCACTAGTGCATTTTCTCAATATTTGGCTCAGAGTAATTTTTGGAATTCATACAGTAGAAACAACATGAGTAGTTACAAAAATTGTTTGTGAGTTCTACAAATATCGTGCAAACTTAAGAATTCTGAAGCGACGATTTCTTACTCAAAATTATGAACCTAGTGCGATAAAACTGTGAATTCTTAAGATACTTCGAAAATTTAGAAGAACTTCTGATTACGAAATACGATTATTTACCCTGATTGTTGGGAAAAGCGCCTAAACAGATTCTTGCCACTCTAGTGAAATTAGCGCAAGAAATCGCGCAGTGTGATGCGCAATAATTACCGACATTTTTTGACATATGAGCCGGCTTTTTGAGGCTTACCACGCCATGACCGGCAATTGAACCATCAGATTGTTAAATTGTCGCACACATATAAATTATAAATGTTTGCCAAAAAATGTGTGTCCATATTTAGAATAAGAACAAGTTGAACTGGTGATCAAAGTGTCAATGAGTGAAGTTGAAGATTTAACTCGAACCTCAACGACTTTTCTGTTGTTCCTTCCAATATTATTGTTCAACGTAACATGAACTTTGTAGTTCCATTTATTCTCCTATCAACATTATTTACAATGCAGTGTTTGTCCTCAGTAATCCCATACACAGAAAATGAATCTTGGATTCGACCCAATAACACCGGTACTGTCATCGCTGCTACAAATTCAAGTCCAAGGTTTCGAAGGGTAATCAATTAATTCATTCAGTTATTAACCTCCGACAATACTATTACAGAAATTGTCATCTAAACGCATTAATTGGGTTTCGGTGTTAAGAATTCCTCAAATATTGATAACAGATAATTCTGAAATTAACTTAACTAATTTAATGGTCAAGAATTTGGCGATATGTTTCATATATATTGGGTTAAATGTGCTCTTTGTAATTGCCTGACGGAGGGAATCGAACCCTTCAGAGCGAAATGAGACGGGGATGCCTGCACGACTGCGCTATACGGCACTCAATAAAATTAGGCATATTTCTCTATTAGTTGTCAAATTAGTTTGAAAAATTAAAAAAAAAAATTGATATAGCGATATTGTGGCAGCTATCAGCAACTTGAACATGTCCAGAATTCCTGAACTGCAGTTACAAAATCTGACATCATTTGATATAAGATAACCCTAATTCTATGTTCCAATTTTGAGTTGCAATCAGGTTGACATAATTAATGTGTGACCTGGACACATTTGCATGTTTTCTCACCTTGTGAATAATCGGAAAGCTCCAGACTGCTGGAGCCTCCAGGATAATTTTATCAATTGACCATTTTGCTTCTGAGGCGGAAATACAAAAATGGCGTAATAGTTTGCATCATTATAGGGCAAGATTCGTAGTGCAAGGACAAACTCCATCGTACGTGTGTGCGATTGACTGATTGATAAAATTCATTGGAAAAGTGTTTACAAATTAATTCATTGGGAAAATTGATTTCCAGTGCATATTAATGGAATCCACTATCACGGATTATTTCCAGATGCTATGCTCCCGGCTAGGAAATCCCAAGTACTGTAAATACAGTATACGGTGTTGAAAGTTCAAATTCTGAAGTTGACATTTTGTACGGCGTAGAATTAAAACGAGCGTACAATGACTCATAGTCCGAAATCTGTATCAGTGCCAATCAGTGCATGGTTTCGCTGTAGTAGTAGTCGACCGAACACTGAAAATTCGGATTCAATCAAATTAGTGGCCAAAAATTGCTGCTCGGAAAGTTCGGCCGAATGTGGATGATTCTTTGAGTCGATTTTATGAATTCTGAACCTCGATAGGAGGAATGGGACAATGGCTCTCTCGTAGAAATAGACGATAAGCCATCATTTGGCTAAGAAATCTGAATTCTGTCACGGGAAAACACATGACAGATGACAAGCGCAGTGTATGACCCTCAGTATCGTCGGCATTAGGCCCACGCCCAATTCAAGGCAATATCTTTGCCTTACAGGAATCGGGCACTATAAATTGCAATGTTTTGAGATCAGCGGATTTCCCAGTCAAAGTACAAACGAAGATGACGATGACAGACGAAAATAAATAATCTCCTTCGTGCCAAGTTCACTGGATATGATCTCACCATTAGTTGACCTTCCCTGAAAATGTCAAGTCACGTCACCTGGGTTGTCAGTCACATCCGTGTACGGATTTAAATTGTTCATTCTCTTAATGGACTTCTATTTTCATTTTCCAATTTAAGTGAACGCAATAATTTTTTGCTTTCCACATTCTTCTCTACCCTTAAGACCGAGGACCCTTAAGAGTTTTAAAAGATTTTATTTTGCCCATTGCCCGAGTTCTTAAATATATTTTTGATTGAAGGGCAAAGACGAAGTTAGTTAGTATAGGATATTGGAATATAATTGAAACGAGCCCCTTTCCTGACCTGACACCTGTGCGACCCTAAACACCTGTTTCGCCCCTAGCCTTTTCAATACACATTATTAAATTTTATTTCTTTACAACTATAAACCCATGTAGCTGTAGCCTTACCTTTTCTTAAACATGCAATCTGTACACATTGAAGGAAAGAAACGGAAAAAGCAGACAACTTCAACTTGTAAGGTATGAACACGATAAACGCCATGCCATGTCCTTATTTTGACACCTACGACGATTGACCATCACAAATATCATTCAGACATATCGACGTCCACACCTGCAAAGCCACACAAATGTCATGTCATGCCAAATCTAAATCTTATAACCAAAATTGCTCCGCGAACCTTTCCCAAGCTGAATTACCCTTACTAGATTTGTCATGGATTTTTTTCGGTAAATGGCAAATGGCAAGGTAATTGGATTTAACCACGACTTGACTCAGTCAGTCTGAGTCCAAATTAAATTAAATCAACCATGTAATGGAATGACTTCATAATTTTTGTGTGTGTGTGTATGGCTAACCCGGGATGTTAAACTTATTTTTTTTGGGATCAAAAAGTGCATGTACGAGTACTCATCCACCTCCGCAGTCATAAATTATCCAACGCAAGCGAAGGATAAAATATCTGATCATGAAACCCACGCTTTAGGTTCAGGTTCAGAAAATTTTAAGTCTGCTGCTGCTGTCCTGTACAATGCACTTTTTTGATAAGGATCAATGGCTCTCAAGGTACAGTATTAGGTTGTAAAATTCTGGTCGGGATAATCGTTTTAGATTTATGCCTATTGTCGTATAAAATTTTCCGCGGAAAAATGAACAGTAGTTTTCTGTTAATTTCTTTCCGCATTTTTGTCAGCAATGTGAGATTTTAGTGTCTTGAATATCTTGTTTGAAGTAACATTTTCTAAGCCATGTCTGCCTCAGATATCAAAACCTCACGTTAACCATAATGAAAGTTATAAACTAACTATATTATCGTGAAAGTTCCAGGATTTATCGAAAATGGTCATAGCGTAGAGGTACAGACATGCCCTTATCAATTTGGAGTGTTGAAGGTTCGATTCCTTCTGACTGACATAGTTTGAGGGCCTTTTTTTCCACCGGAGACTTCTACGGGTACCTTCCCTAGGCGAAATGGAAGCAACCTAAGAGCATGATTCGGCGATGTTTTCTTAACTTCCGAATAACGTCCCTTGTGAAATGATGTGTTAGATAATTTAATGAATACGTACGTCCCCTTCGGCTCCTTGCCCTTTTGTTTTTGTTCCACATTTTTTTTTCTAACATATTCATGTCATGAGTGCATTGCATTAAATTTAGAAAAAAGCATCACAATAAACCCGGCGGATCGTCATTTCATGGTCGGTCGTCTGTCGTGAAATGAATTTCCTGCCTGCCCAGTAAAGTGCCAACCAAAACCTCGCATTTCCGTCTCACTAAAAACCAGTAATTGTATGGTGGTCACAAATAATCCATTTCAGTGTCCAAAGATAATGAGTATTTTTATTTTCTAAAGAGAAATTATGGATAGGTGAATGGAAGTGGAATTTAGATTCTGAAGGCATTGTGGAAAAGGTGCTCAGGTGAAATGCCACACCACATGTTATGATAAATGGGCCGGCCAATCCTGAACTAAGGATTCATTTCGTGCACGTGGTCCTTGGTAAGTGGTAACCTAACACCTGGTTTCGTCTATGTCGTAGTGACCACTTGACCTGGTCAAATCGCGGAGATAAGGGACCAGCATGCAATATTTTGGGTAACTGAGGTCAAAGTTCCCGCTTGAGTGTATCTAGAACATTTCGGCTAGAGAAGGTACCCCTAGCAGTAAGAACCGTTTTTAAAACAGCCACGATACATTTCCTGTCGAACGGAATCAAAAATTCCACATTGCGATATAGTGCTTGCTGAACCGGATGTCAGCACCACCGGCGGTCACCATTTACTACACTACGACATACGTATTGGTATAGGGGTATTGGTATATTGGTAATAATGTGGTATACCTTTTCCCATTGTTATACTGCTGGAAATGCCAGAATGTCTGGTAAGGACAACCGTAGAAGACGTTTACATAAAGTTCTGACTGAGCCTTAACGTTATCTTCTGGACCATCTCCTTGTTTTCCATTTTTGGGCGTCCATCGGTGGTTCATTTCATTCAGGTGTTTTAGTTTGTGAGCTTGAGCTACATACAGATATAATACATGTGCATGTTTCTAACACGAGTTTAGAGTTTGGAGACCACTTTACTACTTATTACCTGTTTTTCTATTCATGACTTTTTCTGGTTGGCTGACCGGCCGTGCTCAACATGAGGTCTTTAGGAAAAGGACACAACAATCAAAAACATTTTATTTGGAACGAACTGCCAGACTGCTCGGCTCCGTCCATGCAACTACAGGCCTTTAGAACTTCCATTCAAATGATATACCTCGAGAGGTTTTTTTTTGGGAGGGGTTTATTATCCGGAAAATTTATTTAAATAAGATCAGGAAATAAATGTTACCGTAAAATTATAGGTCATTGTCCGGACGATTCGTAATCGAATTGCTGCCATTGATTTGAGAATTTCAGCACCAAAAGTCCTACAGTTGTCAACGACAGACACACATTAACCTTTGGAAGCTAGTACCATTTATAGGTACCGCGCGCGCTTGTTCAACACTTTGACCAACAGCGCTAGGTTGGTGATATAACGGCCCTTATGGCAAAAGAATGGCCGTTGAATTTGACTGTATTTTTGATATGTTGTAGCAGTTGACGTCCGTCTGACCAACTTTTGTGAAGGTTGTACTCCGAGAAGTCTAACCGTCTGTTTGGCCGCTAGAAATGCAAGGGCCAAATACTCTTTGTGACGTCTCATTTAGGTCCTATGATTTCACAAAGTGCATTTGGACTGGACCGTTTATTTCTAGCGGCCAAACGGATAGGCTTTTCGGGGTATGACCTTCATCTAAATTGTTCAGCAGGTCAAGGGCTACAACATATCAAGAAATCAGCCAATTTCAACGGTACCGTGAGATATTTAATGAGTTTGTGGATAAAATTGTCATGAATTTCTTTTCAGTTCCAAAATCGTTACCCTGTTAAAAAGTCTCAAATTACTTGGGAGTGCCAGAGTGCCAGCCAGTGCGGTCAATTCATAACACAACCTCAAGATTTTTATGACCCTTAAGTCATTTGAAGCGTATAATAGTATTTTGGAGGTACTTTATTTTTTTTCCGGTTTGTTTCTGACAGGACTCAGACCCTGAGGATGGTGAGTGCCCAGACTGCACGGCGCGAGAGGGCGGAGAAAAGAAGAAATGTTCCCTGGAGAGAGAAGAACGAATGAAACTAGGATCCATTTCAGAATTTATACCGGCTTGTCGAAGGGACGGATCATATGCCCCGGTTCAATGCCACCCAGCTACAAAATCTTGTTGGTGTGTAGAAAAAAATGGGAGACCCATCTCAGGGAGCTCTGTTCTCTCCAAAAAACCAAATTGTGCAAAATATAGAAGAGCCAAATCAGCCACAAAAAGACGTTCGTCCCAGGGCAAGAAAAATAGAAATTGTTAGACATTAACTAAAGAAGCCAAAGAAATAAATGAAAATGAATGAATTTTAATGTTTTATTTTTTAAAAATTATTTAGCCTGTAATCACGTGGACCGAGCAACATTCAACTTAGCCCTCATCAAAGTATTTAGGTCTGAGCTCAATCGGATCAGAACAACGTCACAAACTCGCAAAGGTAAAATTCCAGAACAAAAGAAAAGACACCGCACACACCTTATGGCAAAATGTACGCCATTGGAAATCTTTGAGTTTTTTGTGGTAATCCTTGTGATTCTGAACAACTTCTGTGAAGGTCCTACTCCCAAAAGTTTAACCGTTTGACCGCTAGAAGTACAATTGGGGATGTGCGATGACGTTGGTGAAAGTCAAAGTGAAAGTCATTGTACGCCATCGCACATGCCCAACAGTGTATTTTTAGCGGCCAAACGGTTAGGCTTTTGGGAGTAGGTCCTTCACAAAAGTTGTTCAGAATCACAAGGACTACAACATAAAAAATCCAAAGTTTTCAAACGGCGTACATTTTCCCATCGTATGTATGCGGTATCCTTCTTTATTTTTTTTGAAACTCAATTATTCTCAACAATTGTCTTGCTCAGCAATTCGTTCCCAGACCAGAGGTGACTAACAACCTGAGCCTTTTGAGCTCTCAATTAAATTAATACAATGAAATGATCACACCATATTTGGATAATTTGCAAAATAATGTTTATGTTAACAAGTAAAATGTAAATATTTTGTAGATTTCGACAGTAAAAATGACGATGACGTCCTTTTATGGAAGTTCAGTTACTTGGATCGAAACAAGGACAACTTATTGCGTCGAAATGAAACACATTTTTTAAAACAACTTGTAAAGCAACAAATTCAACCCCGGCAATGTGCCAAAAGCTTTATCTCTTTCTGTGCCAAAGGAGACAAGAAAATCACAAAGAAAGAATGGCTGGAATGTCTCCGTGTTGAGGCGGTCGAGAGTCGTAAGTATTTTTGATTTATGAATTCGTTTTTAATAAAAAAAAAGTGTACAGGGTGGTTCATAATCTTTTTGGTTTCCATTCACATGAAGACTAATTTTTTTTTACTTATATCCGGAAAAGTGAGCTCTAAATCATGATATTTATCTAGTCCCGTGCTACAAGTACATTTGGGACAGATAAGTATAAACCGAAAAGTTATGAACCGCCTTGTATACCAAAATTCTCTGAATTCGGTAAAGGTGAGCAAAATCGTTCTAAATACAAAGTACATACGCTTAGCAAATTTATGCAGAAATTTGTTTTAATTTTTGCAAGTTATTTTAACGGTAGAAAATAGAAATGAATGCTTTTGTGTGTTGAGTTCTTTGCACTGCAAAATGCACTAATTTTGATTTGATTTTTAAACAATTTGCTATAGTGAGATTTTTAATAGAACTCACAATCGTAGTCGTAGTCGTATTATATAAGTACACAATGAAACCTGTGCCATTCGGCCATCTTACTTTTACGTGGAACCTGCTAAATGGGGAAATTGTTTTGGTCGCATTTTGCAGGTGATCGGGAAATGTTTTTCTTTTGTATTAGACAATATGTAGGGTGAAACTTCGGCCGCCGCAAGCAAGTGGACGGTTGCACAGGTTTCAATGTGTTTTATAATGAAGTTAATTTGTTTGCGAATGCCAATTGCCAACCCGCTTGTTTGCACTTATTTGTAGTCCCATTTGACACATTCAATTCCCTGGTGGATTCATCCAGAGGTTTACATCAATTTCAACTCCTACGCCCAGGTAAATAATTTCACTCCTGTCAATGTTCTCACGCCCAACATTTTTTTATTCGCACCTGCAAGGCTTTCAGATCCCTCTCACCAGATTCTTCTTTCAACGGAATCTGGAATGAGTCATAATTATTTATCAACCGAATTAGCTCAGCTCCGCATCTGCTTTTAATTACATACATTTTTGCAAAGCTTAATTTAGTTACATTCACAAGGGAACCCTTTCAACTATTTCTCGTCGCCAGAAGGACGTTTGTGATCTTCAGACATTCGTAAAACCGTGGTTTTTCCGATGAAACTCAGGGGTTTCGGGTTTTTGGCTCAGGTTTCGGGTTTCTTGAGGTCTTCGTCGGATACCAAAATGCAACAGTTCCATGAAAAGACCCAAAATTCGGCCATTTATGTCCAGAAATACTTATTTAATAAGCGAAAATTCATTAATTTAAATAAAGTCAGCCGCTAAACCTTATAATGATTAAACTTTTTAGTGATCTGCACGGCGGATCGCCAAATCGCAAATTAAATTGTGCAAGCATGCTATCTTATGAGCCATGGGTCAATTACATTGAAAATGTAATTACAAATTACAAATTACACCCTTACTTGTTAAAGTAATTTAATTACAATTACAAATTACACGCGAGATTGCGAAAGTAATTAGTTACAATTACAATTACGGAATTGTAATTGTAATTGAATTTTTAATTATAATTACAATTACTGTCATCGCCAAATCCTAAGCGCCAGTACCGGGCGCCCGAGAAAGTGAAGTGAGAAACTGATATTATTGGATTGTTCCCGTTT
>JAQFYE010002632.1:0-17477 GCA_034694305.1 Protaphorura glebata
TTTCACTCTGGATCGGATTTATTTATAGGTTCAGCGTCTACTCTGACTGAGTTCTACAGGAATTCATACATAAGTACCATATACCATAAGTATTAAGAACATTTTTTGAATTAGTTAACGCAGTGGCTCTTTTTACGTCCGTAAGTTGATCAAAATTACACTCATTCATAGAATTGCACGCATCAAAGCGCAAAATAAATAGTAAATTCAAGTTTCATTGACAATGACCAAGGATTGGTTAAAATTTGTGCAAAATTTGTGCATTTCTGAACAGCTAGGTAATTAACGCACAGGTAAACAGATTCTGCCAATTTTATTAGGTATAAACAAAATTTATAAAATTCTTCGGGTCAGGTTGACTTCGTTAGAACTATTGTCAGTACAGGAAATATAGTTTAAAAGTAAATTCAATAATTTTGGAATTTTTTCTTGGCAAATTTTTTTTAAAGCTGATACGTATTATGCTAATTTTTTTGTAATTTTATATAATTGATGTGACGTCGAACGCCATTGGATCCCATTTTGATAAAATCAGATTCTTTAAAAGTGACGAACGTAAGAGTGAGTTGATGATTTTTCAATTAAGTTTGGAATGTGTCATCTCACCAGAGTTCTTGTACGGTATTTACAGCACTTTCTTCTTCAGATGAGAATGACAGAAGGAAGGGAATCCAAAGATGTGAGAAAAAAATGAATGGGTACAATTAGTTTTTCCTTTGTCCCCAAGAAGTTTTACAACCTTAGAGTATTTAATCTCAACTGAACACATTAAGTGCATTTAGAGCAATTAGGAAGTTCGGTCTTAGTTTGGATATGAAATCTTGACTCGTTACTTTACTTAGATCTAAATACGAACGAGATAATTGTGAGTGTAGAATGGTTTATACGCTTTTGATCTCTTACGAATGTTCAGGAAAAATGAAACTAAACAATAGAGAATTTTATTTTCCGAGGTATTATTCTTAATGATGCACAGAATTTCAAGCTTGGAAATCACTATTTTTAAAGCTCTCATTCAATACTCATTCATCGTTCGCATCATTGGTCGTACCATAATTTTTGAATATTTCTGCAATGAATTTATTTTATCTTACGACGAAATCAGAAAACTCATACTTTGGAATCGAGTTTTGCCGACTTTCCATCATGGAATCCGGTATTCACAAGAAACGATTATTTTTTTACCAGATTGTAACTTACGCCGACCAAGGTTGACTTATATTTTCACTAACGTATAAAGTTTATAGTCTAGTTGATAACTTCCTGTTCCTAGATAAGTTGAAGTGGTTGTGTTATTAAGAAATAAAAAAAAAGATCAATTAAATGCAATTCCAAAGAAGTTGACCAAATATTGGATTTGTCAAATGCCTACTTTTTTAATATATAGGTAAACTTTTTCTGCAGATCAAGATTTAAAAGTACTATCAGATATCTCAGTGGATTCAGTTAATCGACAATACATCTTCTCTGTTCAGTTTATTCCAAAAAAAAGTTGCCAATTATTAATAAAAAATCAATAAACTATTAAACCAATGAGAGTTCTGCGCGTGTTCATTACGATTGGAAAGAATTCTCTGTTCAGATTATTTTCACGGCCATTCTGCAGGACTTTGAAATGGAAGTTCAGATCACCTAAAATTTCCAATCTCGGACTATGTATCTTAGAACAGGGTATTGCATTTCTAAAATTATAATCACACTAAAATTCATATAAATCTTTCTATTTAATTTTACGGTGAAGATTTTCGTGGATGGAGAAAACTCAACCTGCGATCGAAAGCTAAATGTTTTTGGAATTTAAACTTAATCTCCTAACTGTACGAGAAGAATTATACGGGTGATGCTTTACTATTCAAGTTTTGAAAGGGAAACAAATTGTTGTTAGCTTTTACTTTTCTGAGGTGAGTGTCAAGTGCGTGATTTGCTTGTATAAGTTTTCGTATCTCGTTTGAAATAATTGTCTCTCCATTCCATTTCTTCACATTACTCTGACTGAGAGAAAATTACACAGGCTTTTTTTTTATTGTAAAATATTTTTTTTGTTTTATTTTCCTCACAGAGCAATTCAAAAGTGAAATAAGACATAAAGCAGAGCAATAATGAATGTATGTATGACTCGTACCGCCGAATTCGGGTAATTCTTACAAGGAAACCTCTTTTCATGCAAAATTTGGCTGCTAACCTAGAAACCCGACCACAGATAATTGCGATTTTCGTCTAATAATTTTTTTTGACAGTTAGAAATTTCTGACATATTTGAACGTACAATCAGAAATTTGGAAAACCTTCATATTCGCACCCAGGACTCTTGATTTTTTCGTGCATTATTGTTTCCTTGTCATTTTATTTTATTCTCTGTGTGTGTCTTTTGCTTTCGTTTTTTCTACAATTCCACCCTTCGGCCAGTGCAGTGCAGCATTTCTGAGATAATAACATCCATGATGATAAAAATCCCATATACTACTTGCAACTACTTTATAATAAAAAAAAACGGAAAAGGTAAAATAGGTGCAGGAGTATTTTCTCTGTTCTCTGCCCATTTATTTTGTTAGCAATGTTCTGTTCAGTGTCCATGTCAATGACAGTCCATGGGGGCAGGGCAATGCAATCATAATGCTCAGGCGGTCTCCCAACAACTAATGACAAAGCACGGGCATCGCATTTTTAACAGAACCGACTCAAAATACAGTACAGATGAAATTGTTCAATTTTAACATTATGTTGAGGTCAAAGTTTGGAAAATAAACGGGAAATGAGGGCTCAAAGATTCTGAATTCTGTGGTGAGAGAAATCGAGGATGCTTTTGATTTTCGACCGTCATTGACTTGCCATAATGTTAATTTTGAGCTCAAAAGTCATTACGATCCTGGGTCCTAACGGAAATCAATGCGTAAATTTAATTAAGGCCGAGCCAGAACCAAGACACCGTAGTAGTACGGGGTTACCATCATCTACCTGTTGAAACGGGGTTCGATTCCCCGTGCTTGGTATATTTCAGCCAGACGACCCCTATACTGTGAGGTTTTTCGTATACGCTGCATACTCAGGGATTTTTCTCACTTCTGGTAGAAATGGGTAAAATGCCTAAATGGGGCAGGAAAGCCGGGTATCACGAGCACACCAAATGATGGTTAAAAAGACATTAGTTGTAGTGTGGTGATAGTGCAGTAAAGGTGTGAATTTTGAGCCTAAATATCAGGGTTGGGAGTTTTCTCCCTCGTAGAAGTAGACGATAAGGCATCACCTGACTAAGAATGCGTGATATCTGAACGCTGTCATCTCGCAACTTAGGATAAATAAGTCCAGAGTATAACTCTCGGTGTTTTAACAGTCACACTTACAAGAAAACAATGAAATTGACCATAACATATTGTCCACAACTATTTTTATTTGAACAAACCTTGGAGAGTTTTCGTGACTTATTATTGTCTTTGACTAGTCGTGAAAACATAATAATGCTCTAATTTACATTCTTTTCTATGAGGACTCAAGTACTATCCCTATTTTCTTGTTACTCTTTCTTGACGACGACGAAGAGTGCCTGGCGGCATTTCTGACTTCCTGTACTCTGTGATGATGGACCATAGTTCCAAACAAAAGACATGTCACGTATGAGTATGTACATGCATGCCAACCACTCACGTACACTAACACTTTCAGGACACAAAGGAAAGTTACACAATTTTTAAGGTCTTTCCCACATCCCATCACGTAGATTGTAAATTCTGAATTCTAACGCAACCTTAATCAGGTGGGAAGAAGGAAATAATTGATGAGATGAACTGGGACGGGTAGATGAAGCGGCACAAAAATTAAATTCAAAGGGTTGACCGAGATTTGGGATGACAGGATCGCTTTTTTAAATTTAATTTTCCCACGGTGAAAGGTGTGTATAGTGATGAAATGAATGAATAGTGTGATTCCTGTGTTTAATTAATGATAAATTGAATTTTACTTCATTCAAAAGGATGGGAGTCCAAAATGTCCACAAACCGAGCTAGTGATAAAAAGTTTAGGAATTGGTCAAAATTAAAATTTTGAAGGTAAAGCCCCAGTTGCATGAAAATTTGAAAATTACACGAAATATTCCCTCAATAATGGAAAATCAACCTTCACCAAAACCATCCAATTGAATTTAAACGTCAAATTCAATTATTTCATAAAAATCTCTGGAAGTACGTTAGTAATAGGTGAATGATAGGCATGTCCGCAATAAAACCTCAGCGCAACCAAACAATTTGGCCGATGCGATGGATGGAACCCTTACAGCGAAGAATTAAGGGCTGAACTGAACTACTAAGCAACGACGAACTACCTAATGAATTCAAGCCACCTAAACTCAGGCCAGGTAGATTTAATTTTCAATTGTAATATTTATTATAACTCCAGTTTGGAGTTATGGTTGAATGGCGATAAAATTCAAAACAAAAAAGTGATGTCAATTTCAAAAAAACGAATACCATTATACAATTTTACCATTTAATGAATTTTTGTAAGATTTCGCAGATCATTCATGACATCTCTATCTTACATTCCAGAAACACCGGCATACTCTCATGTGCAATTTTGTGGTTAGTGGTCTACACTTGATATTTAGAGTTATTACACTCGTGAGCTTTAGACAATGTCAACACCGATTTCTGCAAAGTTTTAGTATAATGTATACGAATACATAATTAAAAGATGTGACATAGATTTCCCTTCACAAAAACGGATATTGTACCCAAGATAACTTGACAAAGCTTTCTTACACGGTAAGCTCCTAGTCTATGAACGGACAAAATTGAGTTGTTAATTTCAAATTAGTGCTACTGTGTACAGACAATAGAGACCCTATATCTCACATAGAACCAACGATATTGTCAGAGAGACAATTGTGCCATTGGCTAAGCATTACCAGTATGACCAAAGCTATGTCAAGTTGCTAAAGAAATCAAACCAATTCCTGCGGAACACAAATTTTGCAAATGCTTCTTACCTTTTTGGTTTGGGCAGTATGAGCTTACCGAGTCAGGGATGTTGTCAAATTATTTGGTAGTATACCTGCTACAAGTGAAATAGAATTACAGAGATAGACCTTTCGGTGGTATTTTTCTTATCCAGAAGTTTTATAGACTTCCCGTCAGTTAAAACTGTAATGGTCATTACTCATTATTAGTATCAAGTCGTGGCGGGTCGAGTAATGGACATGGACACTGATAATATGTACGAAGAGAGAGAAAAGTTTTTCTTATCTTGACGTGCTATTAGCCCAAGCATTTTTGGGGACTGAAATTGTCATCTAAACTCTAACCTTTTAGCACTAACTTAACTGGCAAACAAATTCCTTAAGCTACTTTCATGGCAATCGGACCCAAAACAAAGTGAGTTTCTCATAAACTTTAGCTCTGTCGGCAGATAACGCAAATATGTGGCATATTTTTCTTCCAAAACCATTAAATAAGTATTTGTTTGAAGGAACTGGGGCTTGAGGGTATTTTGTCTGTTTTTCAAAGAACACCCGATCTTCTAGGCTTAAATTTAGGAACATTTTAATATCAGACAATTATGTTATGTTACCGGCAATTCACAAAATTAAAATTAACTTATGCATTTCAAAATTAAAACTACGAGGGAATATTTCCTATTTTCGTTAGATTAAGAGTGCAAAATGTATATCTCGATGTTTCGTTGGAGGCACAGGTAGTCAAGTACGACGCGGATTCGTTGAATTAATTCGTACGCAACGAGTAGACAACACATTCCGCATAATTCGTTGCACCTGTTAATTTGCGGTTTTCAGGGTTTAATCCAGAGCCTAAATCCCGAGTACTCGGGATAATACTACTAAGAATTACATACAAATCATTGTGTTATTTATCTGACGCGTAATCAATCGTTGTGTCAGAAATGTATCTAATTTGAATAAATTTATCACACAGTGGTTCATAAGAACTTACCGAGTACTGTCGAACATTGAAGTAGTGAATAAAAATTGAGATAAATATTTTATAGAGAATTAAATGTACATTCCATAAATAAATTGATGCTTCTATGCACCTCCCTTGTATTCCGGATAGATCCATACAAAAATATGACTCATTTCTCTTCACGTCCTAGTTCAGTTCTACACTGAATGAACCACCCCTTTGCAGTTAAAATTTTAATACCGTCATTCGGAACTTTGCACCCCAGACGAAAGATGTAGAAATAACCAAATTGAAATTAGGACGCAATTTCATTAAGATGAAAAAGAAATCAACCTTACCATTGAACTGTAAGTTTGCGCATTTGTTCGCAGAATAATTTTGTTTACCGCATCAGACTCAAAAATGTTCATTCAACTGGAACACTTGATATGAAAACAAAATAGAACCATATATAAACACCGATTAATTTGATCATCATCAAAATATTGTCTCCAGAGCTTGGTACTCTAAGGACATAAAGCATTGCGAAAGATGTCGAGAATAATTCTAGCTATACTTTTGATCACAGCCGTTTCTACTGCTATGGTAAATAAAATGTCTTTTTTTTTACATATGTGTACTTTAAAATGAACTCTTTAATTGATTGACAATAAATGTCAATCAAAACAATTTATTCTTAAAAACATTTTAGCCATTCGCTGAGTCTCCAGAGGAAAGGTTCTTCTTCAGTAAGTAACTTTTGTAATAATGACCCTTTACGAACTAATCTGAAGACCGTGAGGAAGGAGTGATATATAAATTGTGTGGAAGAATATTTTATATCGTATAGAAAAATCAAACTATTTTATTCTAGCTGAATTAGCTTTTATGAACCAAACTGAAAACGGATTATAAGAAGGCAGAAATATTCTTAATACAGACTGGCACTGGCCCTGGATACCACTACCATTCCTTCCAACCAGACCACCAGTCATAAGGCCCACAACAACCGCTGCTACAATAACTGCGGCCACAACAGCCGCAACAACACCTTCAAGTCGCTGACGCCAACGCTGGTCTGAGAAAGAACTTCCAAATAATAATATCGCAATTATTTGAAAACAATCGAGCCTGTCATCCACATTCATATTGGCTATTTACGTGGCGAGATTCAATTGAATTGATTTAGCTGAAATAGTTCACAGTGTTGCAGACCGCATCCATTATCCCAAACCAGTATACCTCGTATTGTGACCCTAATTAACTGTAATTGGGATGTTGTCACTGAATAAAATATAAATACAAATCGAATTGTGTAGTGTTCATACGCATTATTACAACAGTTTGGAAATTTAATTACGCACCTGCTGATATGCGTATCACAGATCCAATCGTTTGGTACATCATGAAATTTTCATACCGCCTTGCGTCCTAATTAGTTGTCAACGTTTAAAAGTAATCCAAATTATTTTGTCATTTCTGTTTGATAGAATTGTGATTGAAATAAGTTATGGAGTTGAATTTATTTGGCCTTAAAATGATTCCAAAATATAATGAGTCTGTAAATGAGAATGATTCTGTAATTGTAATTTTGAAATTGAGATAGAATTTCTAATATTAAAACAATTTTGCAAATTAAACTAGTAGTTATGCTATAAAAATAATTCTGTAACTTTGAATTAAATGAAAGGCGTAGGGCCACAGTACGGGAATTGCCGCAGACACCAGCCCTTGGTCTCCTTTTAAATAGATGTCTAGTTTACAAAAACTCTTAGGTCATCTCTCTCTTAGGTTGGGGGTCAAGGAATATCAACTTGACATATATGTCGGTCGGATTCAGATAAGAATAAATCTATATGTTAACTGGTTGAACCATGTTTAAATGGATTTAGTGTAAATCGCATACATGGGTCACTACTTGTCAAATAATTTGTGAATACTGCATCGAATTCGAGTGATAAGGCACACCAAAATGTGTAACTCTATCTAACATTTCAATAAATACTGGTACAATAATTCATTCATGAAATTCATCTTCACACGAATGCTCATTATTTTTATTTTTCACTTCCCATTACATGAGAATACTTCTATTATCACAAACAATATTTTGTTCCTAGATTCGTATTAAACAAAAGTTATTTTATATTAAAAGATTAAAATTGAAGACCATTATTTACAACAACCGCTGTTAAAAATTCGGAGACCGACGTATTAGAAAATCAGGCAAAAAAAAACTCCTAAATATTTCTTAAATCATTTTGTCTTCCTTTTAACCTGTTAAGCACTAAAACTCCATACACCACAAAAGGCGGTAGAGCCAAAGCTGCTGACATTAAGAAAAATGCACCTGGAAAATATTC
Source organism: Protaphorura glebata (assembly GCA_034694305.1). Taxonomy (NCBI): domain Eukaryota; kingdom Metazoa; phylum Arthropoda; class Collembola; order Poduromorpha; family Onychiuridae; genus Protaphorura; species Protaphorura glebata. The sequence continues at coordinate 8,252 of JAQFYE010002632.1, forward strand.
AAAAGTGGCCGAGTAAATACCCGCATATGCCACATTTGCTAACAAAGGATTCACAGCATCAATTCCAGCAAAAATGGACAGAATTTTCCCATGTTCTTCCGATTCCACGGATTTTGTGGATATAGACCGAACTGCTAAGATCATAGCTCCATTTAAAATATCCACGACTGGGGCTGCATAGATCATGAAGGTGGATTTGGCAAACGCATACATAATACTCGAACTGATTTGACTGACAGAACCGAATAGTCCAATGTAAGAATCATCCCATTTTAGCCAATAGCTCAGAATTCCAACAGATATGAGGACTCCAATTACGGCTGCTATCGTTTGAAACATTGCAAAATTTCCATACTGCCCAGCATCCCAATTAAGTTGCTTACGTAGAAATAAATATATCACACTACTTTCTCCATAGAATGGCGCCGCAGAACAGAGGAACACAAGAAGTAAGACCCACAGTTTCAGACGACCAAATGATTCTCGAGGTTTGAATAAAATCTTGACGGCTTCAAATAATCGAGTGATTTTGAAAATCCCAGTAATTGGTCCTTTTCTGTTCTTGGCGATTTCACGAGCCGTGGTGGTACCGACATCTATTCAGAAAATATTATGTGTGAACTCATGATTTCATTAAAATAATCGCCCTTGTAGTCATTTCAATTTGTCCAGAAAAATTGCGGCACTGAAATAATTACACAGTTCCCCAAATGTAATGGTATTATGATATTGAAACGATTTTGCAATTGAAATTTTGAATTCCCAATTCTTGAGTAATTGTGACTGTAATTGAAATGTTTATGAAATAATTACAAAATAAATATTATTAAAAATATTCATTTCGAATGGTTGAGTGCTTGGGACTACTGTGTAATTGAAATAATTTTGTAATTATTTTGTACTAAATTAAATGATCCAGACTTTAACGAATTTGTTTCAAATAACTTCCATTAAGTAAAACGTGTTCTAGTTCCATCGACTCCATAGAGGTAGAAATTTCGCAGCATTCAAGAATATCACGGCTGGACAGAGATAATCGTGATTCTTCCAACGTACCTTCTGATAACTCCTTGCCAGAAATAATTCCACCACCAATTGTATTCTTGATAAAAATCAGAGAACTCACTATAATCGACAGTTCAATCGCTCCAGCCATTAAAAATAAATCCCGGAAGCTAAACTTCAGTTTAGATAGAAAAAATCCTCCAGCCATTGAACCAATGGCAACTCCAGTATTTTGAAAAGCCCCGGCCAATCCGAAACGAACCGTCCTGTATTCCAATGATGTCGTATCGGTGAGATAACTATAAAACGCCAACGTGAACAATGGGAATGACCCAGTCACTGTTGACGGAATTGTGTAGAAGAGAGCTACGGTTGTCCCGGTCCAACTCTCAAAGTAAGTACAAAGAAAAAGGCCAACTTCTTTGATAAAGGTACCTACCATCGGAAGTATCAAAATCACTTTTCGTCCATAGATGTCACTCCATGCGCCAAGGTATAAGACGAGTACAGTAGGGACAGAGTACTCTATGGCAAATCGCCATGTCGTCAGTCCTGCCATATGTCTCTGCACAGAAGTCTCTTCAACAGTCAAATTCTGTGTTTGTCTAGCAGCCAAAGCATTACAAGTTTCGTCATCAAAATTTAAATCTCTTCGACATATTCGGTCCAAAATAAAATCACTGTAAGCCAGATTTACGAAGAGGAGAGAGAACATATGACAAAATATGATTGGTTCCACTGATACGAGTTTAAGAGCTTTTAGGAAAATCCCGGAATATGTCCTACATTTTGAAATTTTAGGCTCGATTTCCGAATTTGTCGGATAGTCTTCTTTTCCGGGTAAATCTTCGTCATGGCCATCCTGAACAAACGTCGGGTTCCGCATTCTTACAATTCCGCACTTTAACAATTGTCCATCAATGGCAAATATTTAAAGAGCAAAAATGTTCACCTTAACTTCGCAGCGACTAGGTTAGATTTGACTACTAAAACATTCAACTTGAAAGTTAAATTCAATACCCCTAACTGACTAAACATGTTTTCGCATAATTTTGCTATATTTTTTTATCTGATTCTAGCACACGTCTCAATTCTAGGAAATTCAACGCACGTAATAAAGAATTGAGACAAGTTATCTGTTGAAGAGCAGACGGCACGAGGACGATTGTCCACTTTTTCGATTTAAAGCTCTGTAAGATCGTAATCTATGTATTAGTGTTTTATTTCCTACAATTTACTGAAAAAACTGAATGGAAAATATTAGATAAGTGTTGACTTGGTTGGACGGGATGGATGGCTGTCTGTACTCTCCATTGTCTGTACTGTATCCCTACTTGAGTCATTTCTACATATAAATTATAAATACAACTACATATTTACCTTGACTGATAAATTTGTTCACAAGTCATTAACTTCGTTCATGAACTTTGACCATTATCTGATCACATTAAATGAGCATGCGTATAATGTACAGGGTGGTACATAAATTAACACCATTTTCCACTCTCGCCCTAAGTTGAACTTGAGGAGGGGGTGGGGAGTTATGTGTATTTATAATGTAAGCACGGGAAGGGGGGGGGTATTCTTGTTTAGATTCTTAATAATTTCAAATACTCTACAACGGTGTAGTAGTAAACTTAAATTGCTGGCCGGAAATTATTAAAAATTATCCTATTACCTTAGGATACATGGAATGTGGATTCTCTATCTGCTGTAGGAGGCAAACGTAATATGAATAACCCTGTAAGTAGTTAATCATATGATTATAATCTTTACGCAACGTTAAATTGACTATTAAATCACGAGTGACATGAGTTATAGTATGAAATGGTTTAAATGAGGCAGATTGTGCAGTTTCCATCAAATCAGTTATTTTGTTATTTTTTCCTTGCCGACTGCGACCAACTGGTAAAAACGAAATACTTACCCATTTGGGATTAATTTATTATTTGATTGTGACACGAATCAGTTGTGTCTCGTCAACTCACAGTTATGAATGAATTCGAAATTGTGACTGACGAGGAACCAGCTTCGCGCGTAAAACTTATCAACGAAACTAAACAAATTGCTCAAATTACTAATGAAAAAAATACTAAATAATACTAATTGATTTTAAAAATCAATCGGATTGATTTATTGTCCATTTACTCACAGTGTCTCTTTGTACAACTTCTCTGACTGAACTTCTTGAGAAATCGTGTTGTCAAGACGGCCCTTGTTTAATTTTTCGGATTTTATATACATTTTAAAACTTTACGCTCCCCAAGTATACTCGATAGAATTTGTGAAACTACTGAAAGAGAAAAACTTCTTCGTGAAGGTTCATTTTCGAAGCTTGAAAGTTTCATTTTTGTCCAATATGTCCGACCATCAGTCATTTGTGAGGACTGTTCCTCCAGAGGTAAAACTAAACAAATATTTCAATCCGTTTTCCTTTTGCTAATTCCATACAAATTAATAACCTGTAAATAGATATTGACACAAATTTTGGACTTCATGCCCTTTCGAGAAAAAGTGAATGCTCGTTTCGTTTGCCATTATTGGCTTGCGGTTCTGGATGGATCCGGAAAATTTAAGTTTCGACCGGTCATAGAAGACAACACTTTGATCGATTCGCTACTGAATTCATGTCTGGATATGGATTCCGTCACAATGAGCCATGTGACCAAAGAACTGCCATCAATGACATTCTCCAGGAATGGATTTCCAAAAATCCGAAATGCTATACTTGGAAATCAAAATTCTGGTTCAGTAGTTTTTAATTTTCTGAAATATGGGTGTCAGTTTGTCGAAACTATAAACATTCGACAGCTTGCTCTCGTGAATGCCAAGATTCGTCAAATCCCGAAGGCCTTGGGAGAAGTGAAATGGGAAAATTTGATCGAATTAGAGATGACGGTAATACTCAAGAGTTTTGCTTCTTATGCACTTCTCGGTCTCTACACATTTATATATATCTTGCATATGTATTTAATCTAGGTTGTAATGACGGCTGATGAGACGAAATTATCAAGAGCACACGTGGAATCCTTAATCTGCCTTTTGGAATTTGCAAAAATTCCACAATTGAAGAAGTTGCTCATTTATTGGACATTTAAGTCCGACTTCGACAGTGATCGTGTGTCACTAATGTCATTGATTCAGAAATTGTGTTCCAGGATTTACAAATTTATTTTGAGACACTCAGACACATTGAAGAAACTCTATTGGATGCCTACGACGGAATTTTCCGAAAACGGGATTTCTATTCAGTCGGTCTCCGACGATATCGTCAATCAAATTCTATCAAAATTGAAGCTTGACATTTACAGTGTTCGTGCTCGCGGCAATGACAACATTTATTCTATAGGTTTGTTTTGAATATTAATTTTTGAGCATCTAGACCGCTTTAAGATCCGATGTGCGCAGCGCTGCTGACGTGCGCTTAAGTAAAAAGCGGGTCTAAAATAAATTTATTCGGATTTTTCAGTTTTACCATCTTTATCTGGCTCAAACTCGTTGACCTCACTTACCATTGACAACAATGCCTATCAGAGTTTAAAGCATGAACGTTCAGAATTCATCGGCGAGACCTTACAACGGAACAAAATGACTCTGACAAATGTCGAGATGTACCTAAAGAATTTCGACTTCGATTGGCTGAAGAATTTCGACAAATTGAAATTTCTCATCATTGGAGTTCCAAGTGGAGGCGGGTTGAATATGTCTATCGAATGTAATTTCCCAGTGCTAACATCATTTGGACTTTGCGCATCGAAAGATAACTTTACGAACAATTTTGACGTTATTGACTGGATTGTGAAACGGATGAAGAATTTAGAAAAAATTACACTTGCAACCTTTCATCCTATCTTCACTGTTCAAATGTTGCAAACCCTTCATCAAGAACTACACCGACTCAATGAAATTAAAATTGAATGGGACTTTTCACCACAGACGAACGCCCATACAGTGAAAGACTTTTGTAAAAGAACAAGCGGGTTAACCTTTAAATATCTGGATTCTTATCAGAATGGAATGTATACAAATTACATAGTCGAGAAAGACCATTAGAACGATAATATACGGTATAACGTGCAACGAACAAATATGTATAACTATATATTGTGGCCCACATGGCTAAAACAGAATGAATAAAATGGTCGAAGTATGCCTGAAAATTATAATAGTGTCGACATTGTGTTCAGACTTCCTAGGACGGGTTTATTAATAACTTTTTAGCTCCAGTATTTTATCTAAAATCTGTCTATGGAAAATTAGAACTATTTTATTACCATGAGAGACTGCAGTTGTGTTAAGCATGTCGCAGTCAATTCAATCGTTTAAAAAGTGCTGCCCGGTGGTGAGCTCCCACATTTTATCGAATTGAATAGACGCCGGTATTAATTATTTGCTCTGGCTAATATTAAAATATCAAGTATAGTATTATGATCACAAAACATTCTCAAGTAATTCTAGCTTGGCCCTAACATAAATCTTTCCAACCACGCCAAAAAATGAACAAACAATTTGTGCGTCTTTTCCCAACGAAATCTGTATTTCGGTACAAATTGTTCTGATGAAAAGAAACTATGGGCGACCAATAAATTAAAACTGGTAAACACTATTACGAAAATGCAGAAATAGCTGTTATGCCCGTTGGTCCCTGGGTGTAATATGGTTTCGCAATCAAGCTGGTTGAAAGTTGTAAGATTTGTTTCTGATTGCTGTAAATTACATACATTCTGAAATGTCATACCATCCTGAGTCATCTTTAAAAAATATACCAGTTGAGGTATGAGCACTCCAGCTGGAATTGTTGATTGATTCGTTCATTATTGTGTCCTGTATATTTCCAACATATAATATTAATTCAAATTGATGTGTAGGTTGTCTCCCACATTTTGAGCTCGTTGCCATTTCAAGACCAAGTCATAGCACGCCTGGTTTGCAATTATTGGCGAGCCTTATTAGATGCATCTGGAAATTATAAATTTCGAGCAATTATTGAGGACAACAATTCTATTGACTTTCTTTTGAACTCGTGTCGAGAAATGGATTTCGTTCGCTTGAGCTGTGTAACAAAGGAAATGCCATCAATGACATACTCCAGGAATAGATTCCCAAATATCCGGAAGGTCTTAATAGGAAATGAAAATTCTGGTCCAGTCATTCTCAGCTTCCTAAAATATGGCTTTGAAGCTCTCGAAGTTCTTAAACTCACGGGATACGCTTTCGAAAATATTCAAAGACGGCAAATTGGAAATGTACTTGCAGAAGTAAATTGGAAAAAGTTGGCTGAATTAGAAATCACGGTAATAGGCTTATCTGTTTTCAAATATAATTTCTGGACTGCTTTGATAGTATTATTCTTGATTTACAGATTTTAATGACTAATGTGAAGCTAACACGTTCGCGAAGGACACTGGAATCATGGATCGAATTTCTAAAATTCGTAAAAATCCCATCATTGAAGAAACTGATAGTTTTTGTTATTCATTCGTCTCAACTTGGAGATGGAGGGATACTGATCCGCAAGTTTTCCGATGAACTGTACGGATTTATTTCCCGACACTCTGAACCATTGAAGATGCTCTATTGGAATTTAAGGACAGAAATGCTTACGCCCGAATTTCCTGTTTATCCGATGTCCGATGGAATTATGGAGACAATTCGTTCTAATTTAAAACTCAGAATCTACAGCGTCCAAATACATGGTCCCAACAATATTTCACTGGGTTTGTATTTAATTTACCGTGTGGATAATTCCTGAATTTGCATTTCTTACACACATTGAACTACGGCATGTGCGGAGATATACCCGGAAGTCACCAAAAATCCAGATATCCTCGGATATTTTGACCTCGGATATGGATATTTATCGGCTTTCCATGTGGATAGCTACAAGAATGCCTCTGAGAGAGATGGATCAACAAATTTCCCTGCAGAACAGAGTTTTATAATTAAACTTTGTATTTTTAAAGTATTTTTTAATTTTCAGCGATGCCATCTTCTCTTGGTTCAGACTCTCTGACTTCATTCACCTACCAAAACAGGCATCTTCAATTGCAGAACATACAACCAATAATATCCCAACATATTGACGAAACCTTGCAAAGGAACAAAATGAGTTTGACAAATGTCAACGTTACTTTTATGTTCTTCAATATGAATTGGCTAAAGAATTGTCGCAAATTGCAAACTCTCACCATCGAAATAAAAGCGTTCGAGGTTGGGTTGACAAACATGTCCGTCGACAATATTAGCTTCCCTGAGTTAACCACATTTCGGCTTGATGCATTCTATTATAATCTTCCAAACAATTTTGAAGCTTGGATTGTGGAACGAATGAAGAATGTTGAAAATATCACACTCCGCACTTATTTCGCTTACATGTCCGTTCCAGTGTTACAAACTCTCATTGGACGGCTACATCGACTACAGAAGATCACAATTGCCTTCGATATAATGCCGTATTCGAATTTATCTACTGTTGAAGAATTCTGTAATTCCACACCTGGACTCAGCTTTAGAATTCTTGGCAGAAGTCTGAACGGCTTGTTTGTTACGTACGTGATTGAGATAGAACGTTAATCTACGAGATTTCTGATAAACAATGTAAAAATATAATTACTAGAACTCATTAATAAAATCATGAACAATGATTGCATGATTTTGTGTTTTATCGGTTCAACTAATTTTTCTATTATCTTTATAACTTGTAATTCCTCGTATAATCGATAGAAACCGCCTACTCGCTTCTTTTTTATCCAAATAGTCCATTACAGCGGTTTAGTAATCTTTTGCACCTATCACACGTTAGCTTCAGGTGACAATTCTAGAGTATGGTTGAGCAAGTGCCTTATGTATGCAACCTTGTGTTATAGACCCAAAAGGTTCCTTGACAATAATGGCCTTGGATAGTTCGTTTACAAAACTTGATTGCAACTACCGGAAACCTTGCTCCTTGTAGGACTTTGCGTAATGTCGTCTGACTTTTCTTGGTGTGATAGTTCATACTACTTCTTGAAACCCGGAAATATTATTGTCAGAATGATGGGTCAAAGTTGGACCGAAGTACCGCGTGAAGTAAGCAAAACTCACGCATTACAATTCTTCATAAGATTTTCTTGTATTTTTTGAGTTTGAAATTTGGTATTTGCAGATTGCAGCAATGATACTAAGCATGTTGCCATTTCGGGAAAAGTTGGTTGCACGTCAGGTTTGCAACTATTGGCGTTCAATTCTCGATACCTGGGGAAATTATAAGTTTTTGGCTTGCATCCAGAATAGATCCATTGACTTTCTTCTGAATTCATGTCGAAATATCGATTCTATATTCGCTTAAGCTGTGTAACAAAACAAATGCCGTCAATGACTTTCTCCGGGAACAGATTCCCACGAATCGGAATTGCTTATTTGGGGAATCAAAATTCTGCTCCAGCAGTTCTCAGTTTCTTGAAGTATGGCTGTGAGTCTGCAGAATTTCTTCAAATTCAGGAGTACTCTTTAAAAAATGTACAGACGCGTCAAATTTCCAACCTCTTGGCAGAAGTAAAGTGGGAGAATTTATCCAAATTGAATATCGTGGTAATTGTTCACAGTTTTGTGCAACTGTAATTTTAAGAGGATAAATATTTAATCGCATGATATAGATTACAATAGCCGAATATAAGATTAAATCATCCAGGAAACAAATTATTACGATGAGCTGCTTTCTGGAATTGGCAAGAATCCCACTTCTGAGAGGTTTCTTGGTTTACTTTGATGACAAATCAAATCTGGGTGATGATGAATTGCTCAAGAAGTTATTCTCTGAGGCATACGGGTTCACTTCTAGACACTCGGAAACAATGAAATGTCTGAACTGGACAATTCTGTCTGGAATGCAAAAAATTGTTTCCTGTTCCAGTGATTTCTAACAAAATCATGGGATCCATTCGCTACAACCTGAAACTGACAAGCTATTCAGTCAGAATTCCATTTGAACACAACAATTTTGTATTAGGTTTGTAAATCCTGTAATTTATAAATGATGTTCTTTAGTACAGGATTTTCAATTCGGTTGCAGTAAATTACAATGGTTCAAAATGTGTATATCTAGTAATCAATTATTTTTATGATCACTTTTAGCATTGCAATTGGCTTATGGTTCAGACTCTCTGACCCTAAGAGTATAGAATCTCGCTCCTTTCATAGAGAGGACATTTTTGTTGACACCAGACCAAACAAGGTCAACACC
>JAQFYE010002633.1:0-17473 GCA_034694305.1 Protaphorura glebata
ATTCGTACGAAAATGGTACGACATCGTACGACAAATGGTACGAAATTGGTACGACAAGTTGAACATACGATCCAACAAATCGTTTAAAACACGGTACAAATTTAAATACGTCTGGCCAGTAAGTTTTAATGTCAGAAGATTGGTCAAATTGGATGCATGTATAATTCGTTTTAGCTAAGACGCGGACGTAATCATAAAACAGCTGTACATTTTAAGGAAGTTATACCGTTACTAACGAAACAGATATTAATTTGAACAATGGCTTACTAAAAAATGAGAATGTTGGGTGGAACGGGAAATACTTGGTCCTATTTCTAGCACTGCATATGATTAATCGAAACGATTTTTGGTACAATAAGGGCACATTCCGATCTGTACATATCCTGCCATCTCGTTTCGAGTGTACCAAGTCATCACTGGCGATGGTGTCAAAATCAAGCTTGAGCTGGAAGTTACACAAGAAGGAGAGGAGTTCAAACATAGTGGTGAGATATATTTCTTAAAAAAGTGTTTCTGAGTTGTAAATCGAAATATCCATTAGTGAGACTTATTCTTGAGTTGACTAACTTCTTTTATAATTGGGAACAGCAAGTCGAATGTGGCTTCGTTTCGAAAAAAGAAGTGTCGAGTCTGAGGTCTAAGGGGCTTATGGCAGCAAATACTGGTGTGTGAAAATGGAGTTGCAACTGGGACACTCCAGTTACCACTCCGCTCTTCTTCCGTACCAATTAGAATTTGTTCCACAACTGTTAACGTTGTTCGAGTGTCAGACGTCAGGACGTGAGTAGAATTCTGTAAACTGCATATCCACACTCCGTAGGGATTTGGGAGTCTCGCTAGGTTAATCATAAATCCGTCAGTGTGATCACGGATGATTGAGCGATTAGGATACATCTCTTGGTAAGGCGTCGATTCACTCTTGAATTAGATTACACAAATGAAAATCGGTTATCGTTCCTGTACTAGTATATATTACGGGTATTGCCTCATTATATGGTAACTGATACAGCAAAACCTCATTACATCGCATCGTACCACTGAATGCATAATTCACGCCACGTTGATGTTTGCATCACACATTCCTTTGACTTAATAGTTATATTAACACACATTAATTCGACTTACCACATCAACCTTAAACAAATGAATTTCTTGAGTAATGTTTGCCACGCCACATCTGAGTCCCACCCATTGAGTAGAAGAATCACCTTTAGCAATATTAGACTCGAAAGTGCTTCCATTGTTCAGTAGAACTTGATCTGTCTTATTTCCTGTACAGAGTGTTTTATACGTAGACATGCGTTTCGTATAGTCATCCCAACAAATTAATAATTAATGCATCGTGTACCTGGCCAGTACAGAAAAATGCTGTTCTGAGTGGTCTCGTCGTGTGTGCAAAGACATTCGTATTTTCCTGTTAATTGATTGGACGAGTCCCATAGCGTGATGTTAGAAGTGTAGAGAAATGTAGTTACATTGAACACGTCACTTGCGTTTCGACCTGTACTCACTTCCATGGACTGTAGTATATCTTCAGACAATGTCACCTGCACAATTTCGATTTAATATGTTCAAAGGTCACGTACCGAAGCTTAGGATACATAGAACTTTTTATCTATGCGATTGGGCTTAAAGATCATCTGGCATTGCCTGTGGAAAAAATTTGACTGTCTGATTTGATCGAGGTTTTGATATGTTGTAGCCATTGAGCCTTTTGTGGAGGTTCTAAACCTAAAAGTCTGACCATTCAACCGCCAGAAATGCATGGGCCAAATGCACTTTGTGAAGTCATAGAAAAGGAATCGGTGACGTTTGATGAACAGACAAAGCGCATTTTCCCCATCCATTCTCAGCAGTCAAACGTCGAACTCTTCGGGGTAAAACCTTTAAAAAAGTTGTACATGAGGTCAAGGGCTACAACATATCTAAAATGTAAATAATTTTGCGTTAAGGGTTAGGAAGAGGACAGACCTAAACCACCACCTGATCGATAAGAGTAGCTTTCCGATATATACAAAACTTTGACTACACTGACCTTAGCAGGGCGAAATTTCCACCTAATGGGGCATTTGGCTTCACAAGACAGTTGCAATACAGCTTCTGTGTCATTAACCTGATAGACTTGAGAGGTTGAGTTAGAATTGATATGATGTGGCCAAGGCCATCCCACCGTAACCGGTTCCAAAATCTTCCAATCAGATGGGTTTGAGGAGATTCCTCGTAAGAAATTTCCCCCACCGTCACATGTCTCACATTTTAATGACTTCCACACACTTATCATTACGACTGGAGACAAGGAATTAAATACTGGTTGGAAGAGCGTGAACGTAATAATAATTGCTGAATTCATTGTCAACTCAGAATTCATCAAAATGAACGACTGACTGTCACCGCACAGTCCAAATGTTGAAGAATGACTGAATTCTCTAAATTCGTTCAAATATTACATTTCTTATGAAATGACACAGAATGAATGAATTCCCGTGAAATGTATTCGTACAGTAAAACTGCGAAATAATCATGTTAAATACATGTTTCAGCACCTTCGCCACAATATTACTGACTCAATACAGTGTGTGTCAAACTCAAAAGTACCAATTTTTTAATTGGACGTATAAGGAAGTTAGCACTAAACACTAACACTAAGATGTAAAACCTAAGCCATAAGCTTCAGGCGTTAAGGATGCAAGCCAGGGAACCTTAAGTTTTCATTAGCCGCACAAACGAATATATCGTTTTAGAATTTGAATAATTGTTTTATTAAATAAATGCTTCCTCGACCAAGCCTTCGTGAGTGAAATTTTCAGAAGACTCCATTAGTGGGTGTCGACAAAAATGGCCCGGGGTAGGTAAGCCTCAACGCATCGGCACCGGCACGATCTTAACGAAGGGACTAAACGAGTCTTTTCCAGCTAATGACATTTTGTTGGCATCTTCCAACGGAGTGTTCTGAAATCTCACCAGTTTCCTGAACGGTTTCCGCGGTCGAACAGGCATTACTCAAGTTCAAGACGGAGTATCCGTTTGTACGGTTAGTAAAGAGTTTTAGGATCCCAGAACCCAAACTCAAATACATTTAAATATTTTTTTAGTCCACCCTGTACAACTACATCTTCGTACGTGTAAAACTCAAGTTAAGTAATATAATAACTCAACAGCTTGAAAATGTGCGTACATTCTTCAAACCAAATCCAAGTCACTTTGATAACGTAGGTACCTCATTTTGAGTCTTGCGGTTAAAGTCGCATCCTGATCCAGCATATTTGTTTCTAAGTAATCGTAATGTGAATTTAAAATGAAAAGCAAATACTAAACTTCGTTTTGGATAGAAAAATGATTTCCTTTTTAGATTTGCATACGCGCAAAATCGGCGACTAATCGGTTACTACCACTCAATAAATACTTGAATTTATTGAAATAAGCAAATACCCCGTGTTGAAATTAACTGTGGTCTCTAAATGTTGAAGTTTATCGTGAAATGTATGTAAACGCAAATGATTTTGATATTATTTTTAGTCTCACTTCTTAGAAAAGCGATAATTCGATTTGAGTAGAAGAAGTTATTCCGAGGAAATCCAGAATACAAATTTTCCTTGTTCGTTCTTAGGTATTGTTCCATTAACAATGACAACGTATATTAAGTTTAACTACTTAAGGCATGCAATACCGTCGCACTACGAATTTCACTCAGAATGAATGTAAACAAATTCGTATGTACCGTAGATCCTCTGGCCAACTGATTATTAACTAAAACGAATTTATACAGCCGTGAAATGCAAGGTGACAATTATGTATACACATTTAACCTTGACCACCCTGTATAACACGTTGCATTATGCATTCAAACCTCCTACATCCAACGATCCAATTGAACAGAATTTATTTTAGTCACGAGTGATCAGATCCTTTTGATGATCACTTTAATGCATGTTTCAATTAAATTGCAATTTTATTCATCTATGTTGGAGACGATGCGATGTGTTCACCATGTGCATCGGCAAGCACGTGGCAAGTGGGTTGCTCATATAAGGATGAGCATTGCTTTACGAACATATTTAAAAAGACGGAAAGAAATGATGGAAGGAATGATGAGATGCACTCCAGCCTTACTACCGCTAATAGTACTTGTGTCTGTTAATTGGAATTAACGTGTAGAACCCTATGTATGTGTATGTCCGTAGTTTGTGTGTTGTTGCTCGGTAAGTGGATCATTTCTCACTATATAAATATTCTTAAATACGAGTGACATGAGTTATTGAACGCCTCTCTGACCTAAATAGATTTCGCATAATGCTAGGAATTTGCGCCCGCTGACATGAATTACAACGAATCAATAGTTGAATCCCCCATCAGGGGTGATTAACCAAACGCTTTTGGATTTGTCCTTGCAGTACCAATCTGATTGTCCAGTCAGAAGAGCTGAGGATGAGCAATTTGTCTTCCCTTCATTGGGTTAAGCAAAGCTCCTGAGACTTCTAGTCTCGTCTGAGACTAGAAGTCTCTCAGACTAGCACCTGGCTCGATGAGTTAGGTTTGGCTGTGTGAGCGTCACACTACGGCGGGAACTTTGTCCGTGTTAGTCCGCGAGGACTCGAAGGCTCTAATACGTAGGTACATCCCTAGATGGTGTGCACTGTTATGAGCGAAAAAATACTGTTATGAGCGAAACGCGGGAGAAAGATGGCTACAGAGTTGCCAGTTCCTCCAAGCTATGAATAGTTAACGTTGGCGGTGAGCGTACGAGTTTACTCACTGTACAGCTATTATATAAAAAATACACCCCATTAATTGACATAGCCGCTGAGCATAGGCCGAAACCCCGGTAGGCTTCAGTAGGCCTGGCCTAGCTTCGATTTCGTGATTTTTACTGAATTCAGTGTAGATAAAACTCAGTTTTCTCGTAAAACATTTCAAATTGTAATGCTATCGGCGTAAGAAATGAATTCGTTGTACCTAAAATGGACTTTCGCAAATCTGAGGAGCCTAGGATGCAAATCTATGAGGTTTCGACCTATGCCGCTGAGGCCGAATCAAACGTCGCGTATTTTTGGGTTGCTTACCATTTGGCCTAGAGACGTACAACGTAGGTACCATCTAGTAGTAGGAAAAACCAGTGGAAAAAACCTCTTTAAAGCAACCACCGGGAGTGCAAGTCCGAGGAATCGAACCCCAGCACAGCGAGACAGAAAGGGCCAACCATACCATCATGCTGCAATGGACTTGCTACACAGCTATTTAGACTAAATACTAGGAAATATGTGATCCCGTCATCGGTTGTACCACAGAGCGAAGCGAAGCTCTACCATCCCGTCCTTTGAAAAAGAAATTCCACAAACTAATTTTTTTTCTCAAAAGAAGTTTCGAATTGAATTATCTGTACGAAATGGAATAATTGTTAAGCAAATGAAAAAATAATATTTCAATAATACATTTAAAATAAACAAATATTACACGAACGAATCAGAAGCTAACAAGAAATCATGATTCTCCTACTTTTGATGTTTGTATTTTTAACCTTAGACTTAGACGATATAACTTGTGACATTTGTATTTCCAACTTTACACGGTATATCTTTGCTCGAACATCATTTAAAAAATACTATTTTACTATTTTTTTTATTTACAATCAATAGTAAATAGTAACTTCATACGTACGTGTTCTTCATTTTGTAAAATGGAAAAAATTTGCTTCGAGTTTATAAATGTCGAAAAGGTGGCCAGTTCATGGTTATTGAGGATTTCCTGTTTTAGAAATCCGAAAAGGACAGAGGAGCGCGGACTTAATTTTAAGGACAGTCTGAATAACCTTTCCATGTCGTGAATTTTTATGTTGACATCCGTGACGCAATTGTTTATATTACTGTTTTAATTCATTTTGAATAGAACTGTTCTAATAAAACAAAATAATTCGTCAAAATGGCTCAAATTCGGTTTGGCAGGAACTGGCAACTCTGTAGCCATCTTTCGCTCAAAACAGTTTCGCTCATAACAGGCGTAACCCCCTAGATGTCCTGCCTCTATTACTACCCGACAGATGGGAACTTAGTGATGACCTTCACGGAAACTAACTCGGCGCCCTTTGGAAATCATTTCCGCTGATATGGAGAACTAAAAGGGCTATGCCTAATAGTTCCTTTTCCTTTTTTTCCTTTTCGACAAAACTATGCTAATTAAATATATTCGAGTGCTCAAATTTTAATACGACTTTCCATCATAATTTGATCGAGTTTGTTAAGTACCTCATAATCCGAGATCTATGCCCTTGATAATCACCAAATTCTGTGAAATTTGTTAAAAACACAATATTAATTCGAATGGTTGAACTGATCAGATTTCACATTCATTTGAAATAATGCTAAAAATATTTCTGTGCAAGGAACAAACAAACAGAGCCATTTTATTTACGACAATCGAATTAAATAAAAGAAGAGATCGTAATAGAATTTGACAAAACCCAAAAATAAAATTGTGAGATAACTGTCAAGAATAAATGCTGACATTCCAGAAGCTCCCTTTTCGAAACGCTGTCCGGGAGAAATTGGTTTGGACCAAAGAGTATTCCCGACATGGAAAGAGAACTCCGCAGATCTGTCATCGGAGGTAATGAACCCAAATCGTCCTACCACGTTGGAAGAACTCGCTGTACCGCTATTTGACTAAAGAAGAAATGTATTTCAAAATAATTTTGGTTGATTAACTGAATAAGAATTTAGCTGTCAATTAAACATATACGTTCGCTTACACTTATTCCATTAACGCTGGAGAGAAATAGACCGACAAGGACAAAGGAGACAATTAAAGTAGCAGCTCTGCAAATAATTTGTTTCATTATTTACAGTATGAATATAAATCCCATTCAAATCTATATGCGAAAATATTCAAAATTCACAAAGATTGGTTAACTATACGAAGCATGGCATGGCACAATACCAAGGACGTTCATATTGCTCCAACTTTGGCCAAATTGAATATTTTTTCAATGACAAATACTGAAATAGTTCACCATTTTTCTCACGCAACAACTGTTATATTGACTAAAATATTTCCTACCTGAATTTGCTCATGTCCAATGACCGCCCGCCCGATGAAATTTCCCGTTTGATTCAAGGCACTTTCGTCCCACTCTGATAGCACAATGTAATTTGCGAAGACAAATTAATCAAAATGTTGTTTATGTATACCGCACTCTTACTCTTAGAATTTCTCAATGTAATTGATGACGCACTTTCGAAACACTAACAGCATTTTAAACAATGGATAATGGACAATTAAAATATTTCCCTTTATTCCCAAGGTTGATGCCTGTGTTAGGGAATGACCAAAATAGAAAGTTTGTCATAAAATTGACAAAACTAAATATTTTGATTTAAAAACTGACTTAAAACGACTTATCTAAATCAATTCATATTGATGTAATGTGTTTGTGTTTGAGACAAGAGAAAAATGTTAGCTACGCCAATTCTGTGTTACATGCATGATATACTGTATTATACGACTGATTTGGTGCCATGCCGTTCTTGCCGTACCTCTCATCCATACCTCTGTACCTCTCATATTATCAATAAAAACAATTAATTCTTAAAGATATATCACGTTTTTTAATTACATTGCTGAGTTTTATCACATATTAATTTGTATAATTACAATTTAAATCGACTTTGACAGTATTTTGTAGATACCGTTTTGTACGAGGTTGACAATTCCGATAACCACGTACGTGTCATCTTAACAGGGCTTCAACCGGGTCATCCTGATAAAATAGTACAATCGAGTTTTGGTTTTCGGCTTGGGTTACTGGGTTTTTGGATGTGATGATGTGAATAGGGTTTGGGCTCGAACAGGTACCATTATGCCAAATTCGATGAGAAATAGCAATCCCTGACTAAAATCTGAGCCAAAACACTTAAGGATCAACATAAAAACACCGTGCAGTAACTCTGTATTAGAATGAACTGTTGTCTCGAAATTCTAAAGAATGTATTAATCATATCCCTCTGTATTAAAGAGAGTGGTATAATTTGGAACCAAAACATCGTCACAGTAATTCGAATTTGAGTCAAGTGGACTTTCGGAAGAATCAAGTTGCTGGCGAGAGTCGTCTTCTGACTGGAAACATGGGCTAGTGATGCTAGAACACGTCGTGGAACTCACTATTGGAACTTCCTCAGGATGACTATCTTCTACGTCTGTAATATTCAAAAATGAATACATATATTGATTAAAATAACAAAATTATGTGTCAAAGTAGAAGTGACGTATTGCGTATCTTGCACATATATGAGACAGTACTAGCCGATTGTCTGTCTGTTTGAAGATTGAGTATTAAGTTCTGTTCAGAGGGGGATTTAATAATCATTTCCTGCTGTATGTAATTAGGTGGCAATTTTTTGTATTTGGTTCCTTACTGACCCGGCATTATGGTCGGGCTTATTACTAGTTGTCTATATATTAGTTGAAAGTACTGTACTGCCGTATGCTAAAATATACGTATCTTACCCTATGCGACGGAATGCTACCAAATGTCTTGTGCACCACCTCTGAACGTTTTTTAATTCAAAATATTTTGCACAACTTGTAATCTGGACGCCCACAAGATTCACACAATGTTTATCTTGCATTTCCGTGCAATGCACGAGAAATTGAAACTTTATTTCCTTCTCCAAGTATTAGAATTAATTTACCGTCTCGAAGGAGTGTTTCTCTGAGGAGTTTGTCCACCTTAGCCATTCCAAAGAATTTCCTGAATTGCATCTCCTCGATGAAGTCACCCACGATGGATCGAAGGGGAGCGAGTGCAAGGAGCATTTCCCCAAAGCGCCCTCTAGGATCTAATTTCCTCTGGACGATGTAATCCTCCAGAAGCAATTGAGCTTGATTTCTAAGGGCATGAACTCTCTCAGGTTCCAGAAGTCCAGGAGCGTCTGGATAATCAGACAATGTTCCTCCATTCATATATTGCATTCCAATTTATTCCATATCAAAACATATATTAGGTAAAAATACGGTTTCAATTTTACGGATTATGGTTAACAATGGGACATCCCTTTCTCAGGTTACGCGATTTTAATTTGTTAAATTATTTTATTAAAATTGAACTGAAAATGAAAATTAATATTATAACAAAATTACGGACTTTTCAACTTTCAATGACAATTTGATTTATGATTTGTGATTGTAATGAGTCAAGGTGTGACGCGATAGAAGGTATGTTGACTTACGCGGGTCAAAGAATATGACTGCTTTCAAACAAGCGAATTCCGTGTCATCAATATTAATTTTGTTGAGCGGTTTGACTAATTCATTCATGATCCGTCGATTCACACATATCACATCTACATATGTAGGGAATAAGAATATGTGAGTGTTAATAATTTTTGATTCACTTATTAAATGCTTAATTAAACCTTACTTTTGAACTCGATCACAATCAGACAATGTATTTGGGTTAAAATTTGAAAGGACACATGTGGATAATTTCGAATGAAAAGTGACAGATTAAGTTGTAAAACGAAAGCACAAATTTGTCAGTCAATACAAACTTAATGTAATTTTGTTGGTTACGATCAAGAAATTCAGTCCGCACTGTTGTCAATATTCGGACCAGGCAAGCATTTTTTACAATTATATGCGAAAATTAATGTATGAATTTGTGACGAACCTTCGGTGTCCATCGAAATTACACGACCATTTCCAAGGAGGAGCATGGTGTCTAAATGCTTGGACCGTCGAACCATGCCGAGAATTAAATTATCACCGGCATGACCTCGGAGTAGAGCTACTTTGTCTTCTACTCGGAGATCGTAGAAAGCAGGAATATGTTTTGCCCATTGAACTAACACCAAAAGTTGTTCTTTTGTGGAGTCGTAAAATTCATCTACTGTTGCTCTTTCTTGGTGTCCGTTATCATTTGTACACTCCTGGCATTACAATTAAGTTAAATGAATTAGATCAAAATCCATTTAAATAACCAAAGGCGTCCATAAAACAAATAGCAAGTTACAATTTTGGCATCTTAAAATCAAACTATTCTTTATTAATTACGGCGACCGGATCTACCTGAGTTCGCTTTAAATTCGCTGAATGCTGGATAAGTTGATCGGCTTGAATAATACGCGCCATTGTGAGGGCGTTGACATCATAACCTGCCTTTTCTTCTGCACTTAATCCACGTGCCTTGATTCGGTCCCGTTCACTCTGTACCGCTGGAAAATTACCCTACTCCATGATTACCATAAACAACATATTTTTTTATTATGGTAAAGGTAGGCTAATGTGCCCAAGTTTGGTGAATGCATACTTGGATCAAGGGGGTAAATTACCCTACTTGACCACGCTATTGCTAATTAAAATAAGTTAAGTACTTGCATACCATCTTTCTTCATCCCAAGTCGGAAACATTTCCTGAGCCGACAATACCGACAATGATTTCGATTATCTTTCCCAACAAGACATGATCTATCAAATCGGCAATAATACACTTGATTGCTTCTGATGGATCTTCTGAAAAATCCTTTGCACCCATCACACACCAATAAACCATAATATTTCCCCGCGGCTTTGTCATCACAAACTTTACACAATTGTCCACTTTTTAATGTCCGAAATTTAGCACAATTGTCAGCATCAGCACTTTCAATACCAATCGCCTCAGAGGTATCCATGATTTTTTCTATTACCTCAACTGATTTCTTCTAAACTTGAATATAAATATGTGTAACTGTTTGACTGTCCGACTCCGACTTGACTAAAATACTTGATTTAATTTATAACACGTATGCTGATAACAGAAACAGAATGATCCTATTTATTTATTCGTAAACAAATAAATAAATATTAATTTTCGTTTTGGAAATATTTGTTACACTTTAGTCGGTGTCTGTGTTAGAAAATATCACGCGATCCCCGTCACACGTGCTTTTTGATTCACAAGAAGTGATGGGGTGACTTTCACTGCTTGTGTGTTAGTTTTAGTGTTAGTCCCACTGGATTTGCCAGTGTTGTTATGTGTTAATAGGCAAAGTTCTCAATTACAGAGTGCAGTGTCAATAGGACTCCCAATGTCAGGGTAGTGACTTTGAATGTGAAGAGTTTATTGATGAATTTGATAACACTCCCACTGCACGCGTATACCGTATGATATTTATTATTTATATTATATGTAATATGTAATCCTATTGAAATCAATATGCGAAAAAATGAGAACTAAGTTCGGTTAGCTATATGAAGCATGGCATGGCAAAATACCAAGGACGTTCATGTTCCTCCAGTTTCGACCAAATTGAATATTTCGCATTTTTGAATGATAACACGTTGAAATAGTTGACCCCTAAAAATAACCGAAACTATTTTAATCGGAACAACTGTTTTGTATTGAGAAAAATATTTTCTACCTGAATTTCCTCATGCATATACAATGAAATGTTGCGTTCGTTTGGATACACTTTCACTTTAGCCACAATCGGATGCACGATGATGTAGTATGTAATTTTCAAGAATGAATTCAGTGTTGTGTTAGTTGTGTTGTTGTGTACCGTACTCCGTTCCGTACTCGTTCGTAATTGACGACGCACTTTCGTATCAATTACTAACGCTATTTTAAAGAATATGTAATTAAAATATTTAGCGTTAAACCCAAGGTTGACACCTAAGTGTTAGGAGATTATTTAATATTTATTTATTTCAACATCTCCTGTACTTAGCATTTCGTTCAAGATAACAAATTGGGATAATTCATCATGCAGAACAGGACACAGTAGAATCCCACTTGTGTGGGCTAAAATGAAAAGTGACTCAAAACTATATTTTGTGTCCGTTTTAACAGAAATTTTGGAAAACTGACCTAGAAACAATTTTCTTAATAAATTCACTTGGACAATTATTGACATAATACATACATATGTTTGCGTTTGAGACAATAGCGCATTTGAAAAATGTTAGGTGCGCCAATTTGTGTCATTAAAATGCATGATGTTATATTGTTGATGTGGTGTCTTGCCACACCTCCCAACCCGGTATTATGAAAAAAATGTAACTAATTCTTAGAAATAGATCACAGTTTTTTATTTCATGCTTACTTCAAATTGACTCTTGAGTTATATCACATTTGCCTTTTACTATTTGCATTGACTTGAAAAGTATTTTGTAGATGCAATTTTGTACGAGGTTGACACTCCCGATTACCACATACGAGTCATCTTAACAGCGTTTCGTAATTCAATAACCGGGTTTTCCCTATAAAATACCATTCGGTTTTGGTCTTCGGATCGGGTTTTGCGGTTTCATGTAGCGTTTTGCCAAAAATAATTGAAAAACCGCAATACCCCACTAAAATTTATGAGCCAAGATACTGAAGGAGCGACACAAAAGAAAACGTGCAGAAACCCTGGAGTTTAATGAACTGTTGTCCCGAAATTCAAAAACATATATTATGCATAACCGTCTGCATTAAAGAGAGTGACATAATCTGGAACAAAGACATCGTCCTAGTAATTCGAATTTGAGTCAATTGGACTTTCAGAAGAATCAAGTTGCTGGCGAGAGTCATCGTCTGACTGGGAACATGGACTAGTGATGCTAGAGCCCGTCGTGGAACTCACTGTTGGAACTTCGTCTGGATGACTAGTGTCTTCTACATCTAAAATTATCAAAACATAATAAAGTCGACGAAACTAGTAAAATTGCATTTGTATCAGAGTGGCAGCTAGTGACCTATTGCTGTATTGTATGTAGTAGTGGAACGTATCGCCCTACCCTATACGAGTGAATGTTGTCAAGGGTCTACGGCAATACTACCTCTGAAAAGCCTTAATTATCGAACGTATTTTAATCCCAATAAATAGTTTTGGAGCCACAAGATTCTCACGTATATCCCGCTTTTTCTTCTCAACGCATAAGAAGTTGAAACTTCAATTTTTCTAAATATTAGAATTAATTTACCGTCTCGAAGGAGTGTTTCTCTGAGGAGTTTGTCAACCTTTGCCATTCCAAAGAATTTTCTGAATTGCATTTCCTCAATAATGCCACCCATGATGGATCGAAGGGGTGGGAGTGCAAGGAGCATTTCCCCAAAACGACCTCTAGGATCTAATTTTCTTTGGACGATGTAATCCTCCAGAATCAATTGAGCTTGATTTCTAAGGATATGCACTCTCTCAGGTTCCAGAAGTCCAGGAGCGTCTAAATTATCAAGCAAAGCATTTCCATAAATAATCTACTTTCCTATTTATTCTAATGTAAAAACGATTTAAGATATGTTTAAAAGTACAGTTGCAATTTTATAAAAAAATTATTTTGATGCTAAACATAAAACACATATCCGTTTTTCTAGTTATGCCATTTTAATTTATTAAATTCTTTTGTTAAGATTATAGTTAAATGAAGATGGAAATTAAATTGTAACAAAGTTATAGATTTTTTTCGACTTTCAATGAAAATTTTAGTTCCGATTTTGTAAAAATATTGAGCCGAATTGTGACGTGATAGAAGGTATTGACTTACGCGGGTCGAAGAATATGACTGCTTTCAGGCAAGCGAATTCCGTGTCATCAATGTTAATTTTGTTGAGCGGTTTGATTAACTCATTCATGATACGCCGATTTACGCATATCACATCTATATAAGGAATAACAACAGGTGAGTGTTATTATTTATTTTGATTCATTAATTAAAGCTTAATTTTGAACTCAACATGCAAATAATTTCATTGGGTTGGAATTAGAAAAGACATGTGGAGCTAATTTCGAATGAATATTAAATACAATTAGAAAAGAGTCTGCTCAAATTGTAAAACGGGATACAGAAATCGTTTGTCCGGTCAGAACAAGCTTAGGGTAGTTACTTAAACGTTTTTTTTATTTTGGCGGAGAAATTCAGTTTACACTGTTGCTAACATTCGGACCAGGTATACACTTTCTACCATTAACATGTACAAATGAATGAATTTGTGACGAACCTTCGGTGTCCATTGGAATCACACGACCATTTCCAAGTAAGAGCATGTTCTCTAAATGGATGGACCGCCGAACAAGACCGAGGACTAAGTTATCACCGGCATGACCTCGGAGTAGAGCTACTTTGTCTTCTACTCGGAGATCGCAGAAAGCAGGAATATGTTTTGCCCATTGAACTAACACCAAAAGTTGTTCTTTCGTGGATTCGTAAAATTCATCAACTGTTGCTCTTTTTTGGTGTCCGCTATCATCTATAGTCTCCTGGAATAACAATGAAGTTAAATAAATTGGATTGAAGTAAAACAACCGTAGTCTAAATAAATTTGAATCAACAAGTAGAGTAAGGTGGGCTAATACGCCTGACTTTGGAAAAAGGCCAATTAGCCGAATGCGCTATTTGTGGGCCTGCTCTGAGGTTCTCATGCTGGCGTAGAAAAGAGAATGGGCACATATTAGCACAGCTGTTCAACGTTAGCCCCCCTCCCCCCCCAGGAAGAATAATTACACCCAGATATGGGGGCTAATTAGCACATTTCCATTTGTCAGAAAGACGTGCTAATTATCCCCACTCTCATTTGTAAGCGTGCTTTTGGAGTCACATACTCATGTAGTTAATGGGTGGGACAAATTAGCACACTCGCTCGAAGGTGGGGTGTGTTAGCCCACCCTACCCTTTTAGCAAAATAAAGTCAAACTATTTTGTATTTAATAATTACATCGACCGGATCTACCTTAGTCCCCTTTAAATTTGCTGAATGTTGGATTTGCTGATCAGCCTGAATAATACGCGCCATTGTGAGAGCGCTGGCATTATCCACTGAGTTTCCTTCTGCAATTAATCCTCGCGCCCTCGTCCGGTCCCGTTCACTCTGTACAGCTGAAAAATTTATATATTTGTAGTACAAAATTATTTTGAGAAGTAGAATTTCAAGAAATCCTTGCTGCACAACAAATTATTGCTTTTATTACGGTGAAGTAGGCAAATTTGCCCCAGTTTGGTGAGAATATACCAAATTGCCATGTCATTACTGGTAGCGCTTTTGAGAACGCAGGTTCGTGACATAAATGGTGTAGGGCATATTCGTATACTCATACCAAATAGGGGCAAATTACCCTACCTTCCCACACAACACAGTTACTAATTAAAATAAGTACAGAATTCATACCATCTTTTTTCATCCCAAGTCGAAAACATTTCCTGAGTCGACAATACCGACACTGATTTCGATTATCTTTTCCAATAACACATGATCTATCATATCGACAATAATAGACTTGATTGTTTCGAACGGATCTTCTGAAAAATCCTTTGCACCCGTCACACACCACCACACTATAATATTTTCCCGCGGCTTTGTCATTACAAACTTTACACAATTGTCCACTTTTTACCGTTCCGATTTTAGAACAACTTTCAACGTCGGCACTTTCGGCACCAATTCTAATTCCGTCAGACGTATCCATGATTTTTCGTATTAATTTTCGTTTCGGAAATATTTTACATTTAATTTTCCATATAAGTCGCTGTATGTATTACAAAACAAAATAACACTTAAGACACACGGAACACGTGCTTTTAAGTCAGAAGTAGTGTTGGGTTATCTGACTGTGGTTCGAGTGTTAATAGAAAAAAAAACTAGTCCCATTGGATTTGCCAGTGTTGTTATGTTATGTGTTTGCGCAAGTTTACCTTGAAAATGAAAAATTAATAGACAAATTTCTCATTAAAGAGTGCAATGCCAATGGGTCTCCTAATGTCAGGGTAGTCAATTTGAATGTGAAGAGGTTAGTGATGAATTAGATAACACTCCGACTCCGTATCATCAATTCATATTTTATCATCATTAATATGTCGCAGTAGTAACTAATTATTTGATCTGACATTATCGCTTATGTACGTACAGGGTGTTTCGTCAACTGTTACCGCTACCATAAATAAGTTTAAATAAGTTTAAGACATTGTGAGGAGCCGCCACCAAATCCTTTTTCAGGCAATAATTTTAAGCTCAAATATAGACAAATTGGTGCAAGTATTAGACCGCTGGATTTGGATGCATTTTGGAAATGTTGCCATTGACCTCCTGACCAATTCCTGTTAAGGTAAATGTTCGACCGTTTTTTTGTTTGATTGTTTGGGGTTGTATATAGGTAACCAGTTATGGACCACCCTGTATTGAACGTGTAACCAAAAAAACTTATTATCTTGAACTTGAACTCAATATTTGTCTGTTTTTTTATAGTTCAGTTTGGTAATTGGGTACAAGGAATGCAGTCTCAAGGTCATAGGACTGACTATTGCCAATCCGCACTTTTAACTTTGTTTATCATCACGTGATTTGAACTCGACTATGTACCACCAACCAGTTCTTAGAGTTGGTGTTTGGAATTAACTGAATAATCATTTCCCTCGACATACGTAAGTAGTTGGGCCATACCGATAACAAACACGACGTGGATGGACACGGACGTAAATCTATTCAGATTCAGATAATCCCCATCACACTTGTTCACATGTGTGGTAATGGTAAACGTAACACACTTTGGACGTGATATTTTATTTATTCGACTGAGTAAAGAGAAGCTGTGGTGTGAAGAATGATAGGCAGTAAACAAGGTTACTGGAGGTACGGCATGCAAGCAAAATGTATTGATGGGCGTACTTTTCTACAACTCACAGAAATTGGGGCTCATGTCCGTCTAAAAGTCTCAATTTTGTCAGTAGATGTTTCAAATCGATAAAGAAAGTAGAACCAAGTGGTATTTACAGTGTGGGTCAGAATTTCATTTTTAGTTCACCAATAAAATAGTGATAAATATGTATAAAAAGATATGAACCATTAGATAAATATATATGGGAATAAATAGCATGTGACCGTTCCTTGGATAACGGTTATAGTGTGTACCATAGGATTATCGAGCGGCTAACTTCACTTTGGAGATAGAGATCTAGATGGCGCGGCGGTAATTACTAAGGCATTTATTCACCTTAAGTATGCCATTAGAACCTCTATCTATGTCGATTCTATGCATTGTATTCCAGGAGATTCAGAGTTGAATGCCTTTCACCACTTTCTCCATTATGATATATGGATCTGGTTTATATTGGACACTGGCAACTAATGGAATAAATACGTTGTACCTGGTTTTCATGAAAATGAACGTACAAGTATCTGGTATATTCACTCAAGCTCCTTTTTTAATTTTGAAAATAATATTACACTCACTGAACTGTATTCGCCCGTAAAACTTCTTGGAGTGCAGAATTCTGAAAATTAACTAAGAACGGATTTAGAATTGTCCTCTAGTTTTCACTAGAACTTTTTCGGGTCTAAACTGCCGGTGAGTTGAGTTGTTATATTATTAAATAAGGTTTCAAGGACTCTGCTGTGTGTCGGTAGTTTCAAGGTAAATTGCCTCAAAATTCGCTTGTGGTATTTAATTGGTTACTAATTTTGATGACTGAGGAACAAGTCTGGACTTTTAACTTGGATCGGTCTAAAGTAACGATTATAATTATTTTGGTT
>JAQFYE010002634.1:0-17472 GCA_034694305.1 Protaphorura glebata
TTACTTGCCCCACTTTGCAGTCATTTCCTATGAGGTCATTGCCCTAGGTCAAAGGTCAAAGATCAGGTCAACTTGTGTTATGGCCCATAAGTTGCGCCTTGACCTCCTGAAAACAATGACGTATTGACTTTGGAATTTGGTCAAGCCGTTTTGGAGGAGATAGCGGACACACACGCACGCGCACACACACACACACAAACTAAGCTTGGATTTTATATGTATAGATAAAAGTATTTGTTTGTATAGAATCTATCTTAGAAATAAATTGAAACTTTTGGTGGGTACAAGCAAATACATGCAAGTAAAGTGTGTACTCTTGATAGAGAAAAATGAGTCAATTGAATGGGAAGCCCCGAATTCCCAGAATTCATTTATTTGCAAATCGGTTTTTATACTGCAAACAACGAGGTTGAGACATGGGTCTGTACGTACAGTTAGTTGTAGGCTGTAGGTATGTGAGGGTAGGATTTAAAGATCACTTCTGCTCGAAGCGAATCTCAGTAACGTTCGCTCCAGGTCAGGCGGGATGACTTGTTCATTCAAGGAGAGACAGCTATAGGTACAACATTATGTGGAAAAAGTACGGAGAAAGTGCGGACGCGGAATGACATGTAAAACTTAA
This sequence comes from Protaphorura glebata, assembly GCA_034694305.1. Lineage (NCBI taxonomy): Eukaryota > Metazoa > Arthropoda > Collembola > Poduromorpha > Onychiuridae > Protaphorura > Protaphorura glebata. The sequence continues at coordinate 623 of JAQFYE010002634.1, forward strand.
TATAATGGGCCTTACCTGAGGAATTGTCAGAGTGTATCTGTTCTCCGGAGCCAAAGTGAAGAAACTTCTTTGAAGTTTTTGGGTAGAGAAATTGACTTCCACAACCGCCGCTGACGCTTGGAGTGCTTTTCTCCTCAGCCGAGTTCTCGCTCAAAACATCAGAACTCCGACTTGAACGCAATGTGGTCTGCAAAAGATATAGTTTGGGACGTTTTTTATATGAAGTAAAATAATGATCTGTTGATACGCCAGACGCCGTAAGCTATGAGCAGTGAGATCATTAAGATTATTCAAAAGCCGAACCCATAGCTGGCTCTAACATCTTCTCAATCCACGCTAACTTATTGTAGTTAGAGCTTAACGATGATCTTATCTTGTACAATGAAGTATAAGGATACTCAAATTTCTCGTTATTTGACCGTTGCGTCGCTTAGTTCTAAAGCTGCATGTTCGAAAATAGAATCCCTGGGCTTTGTCCTACTTCTTGTATGAATAAAGCATATTCCTTGACCTTCTTCAATACTTTCATTTCTTACTGGAGTTGAAGAATTGTTGGCCTTCAGAAATATCATTGATATAAAACAAATCCTTTAATTTAAAACACTCCACTAGCACGCAATGCATTTCTAATTTTCCAATCCGCGGGAAGAGCAAGTTCTGCGTGAATTTATTGATCTCTGATATTGTACAATCGTACAAGGTTTCAACTTATTTGATCAGCTAATTACGTCGCATGCGACTGAAAGTAAGTCCTGATGACATTGAATGAGCTAAATAGTCATTTATTCAAGTATTCTTAAGACCGCCCCTATGTGCTATAACCTGACAAATAATATGTCATAAATCAGCTGTAATCATATGACTTCCCACATGTGTAGTGCAGCACTTTCTGAAATGTTTTGCTGCGTTCTAGTCCCAGGCCGAGAAGTAAAATTTCATAATATGATTTGGCAAACCGGATTTTTTGACACTTTGCCAGTAGTACATCTGTCAAACTTTAATTTACAGAGTTCGAAACGTTAGCTTGCTCACTATTAAATTGAAAAATCTTATAAACATCCACGTGTTGTCGTCTTTCTAAATTCTGGAAAGTCTGTGATCGGCTTAAATTTCCAATGACTTAACGTGATTGCAGAAGAGCGATACACTTCTAATGGAAAGAACTTGCCTAAAACGTGGTCTCGAAGACCTTGAAATTAAATAAAAGCTTAACTTCGGAAAAAGGAGTCCCCATTCAGGCATGAACAATACAGCGAGTCATTTAATTTTTAAATAGACAAACGAGTATACTTGAGTAGCTACACCGATTATCCTGACAGTTCTGCCTGAGTAAGCTTCCAAGTTTCCGACTCTGAAGGACTTAATAATTCCTTCCTTTGTCTATCTGAAGTTTGTTCTCTGCGGTTCCTTATTGTCTATCTTATTCGCCAATGCCAAGGGCGTTTCACAATATCAACCGTGGTAAGCACATTAGCAGACTGGCACACTATTTTAAGGAAAATATCGATTCCTTCCCAGGTGTAATAGTATTCGAGTCGGCTGACTAGAATTCCCACTCTAGCTCACAACTTTCGTTTCTATGTAATCACTCACTGCCTTCAAATACTCGGAATCATTTCCAATTATCCGACAGACACAAACCCATAACCGACGAACTTCAAGGAATACTTTACTAACTTTCCATGAACTAGAGAACCAATTAAAATCACTAAAGCCGCATTGGTTGAGATGAGAATTCTCTCATTTCATAAACTACTACACACGTAATCAAGCGTGTATAATTATAAGTCGCCTGCAGATGTCTCGAACTGAAAACCGACTTCACAGTTGGCTTTTTCATACTCGAAAAAATGAACATGTTCGTTGAGAACTTCTGAAGAAAATTGTACGTTATGAATTTTATACATGTTGCACTCCCACACGTTGAATATGAATTGAACATGACTCATAGAAAATATACTACTTGAATTTTGAAACCTCATGTAACGTCGAGGAACAATTTTGTGGATATAGTAGAGTAGAATAGAATGGACTAGGATGGAATGGAGTAAAATAGACTGGCATACATAGAGTAGAATAATGACCATATCGTCTTAAATTTATGTGACATAGAATTTCGGTAAATTCTAACTACAGTAAGTGAGGAAATAATATTTGACCGTGTTTTTTTCTCGACAGTAATAAAACTTCAACCTCACGCATTTTTTACTTCATTTGTAATGAACTGAAAGAAAAACGTGTTCTATAGGTGTAATCTCTGAAAGTGCTAATAAAACCTTTGAACTGAAGGCATGGTTATTAAATATTTGAAAACACGAACCGACAAAGTTCTCTAAATACTACACCGATTTGACAAAGAATCGGGCAGCCCGGTTTGAATTCAGCCTTACAATGCAATGCAAAAATTCCAATTTCAATAATAAATGCAGTTATGTCAAAAATAATAAGTGTTATTGCAAGCTCGACAATTAGTTTTAGTTTAATTTGTTTATTGGTTTCACTACATATACATAACCCAAAATGAAATTTTAACTAGGTTCAAATTGATTGATCATTGGGTGTCGTAATGCCGAGAAAATGCAGTCTAAGGAAGTAGATATAAACGTGAATTAGTTTCCTCGACACAAGAATTCTCCGAGTAGTTTCCTTTCTAGACCGTGGCAAAATTAGGTATAGCCGTATTCGTGGACTACGCCGGTATAACCGGATTCATACATAACAAGGTGAAAACAGTTCCCTTGTGCAAAAAGACACAATCTACAGCGCGCTAATCGTACATTTTCCCATCATTCCGTCACAACCCGTTGAAGTACTTCCCTTATTCCTTCCAATATTCCGACCTGTCCACCAACTCCTGAGAAAAAGCAGACACGCAATGGTCTATATCCTCAACTAATTCCACTTTTTTATTAGGTCATGAAAAATGTTAGTAGTCGGAATTGATTATCATGTTCCTAAGATTGAGGGACAGCCGACGGGATTATTGACAGACACAAGGACAGAATAGTTGTTGGAATTTATGAACTTAAACCAACCTTGAGTTGAGATGTCAGGTTGTCAATAGTGGAATGACATTGGGCAAAATCGAAGGTGAACTCTGTTGTTTTTGGTGTAGTTGAAGCCCAACTTGGGCTCGACTCACTCCCGCTACTCTGTGGTTGGGCCAGGTCCAAATTTTCGTTGCGCATCTGTCAAATTCGAAGAGAAAATTAATCATAAAATTATGTTCCAGAGGAAAATACATGGCTAGCAGTGTCAGCGTCAGTGCGAACTAATACTTAAGTACTTTGAGTGACAGTCTCGTTCAAATTCTGCAAATTACAGACTCGCGTGGCATTCCAGCGTATCTAGCCCTTTATTTGCCTTCGTTCCTACGATTCACATTCAGAGCACCGTATAAACGTCTGTAAATGTCTACTGCCATCTAATCAAATTTGTGCGTTAATTAGATCATGAAATGAAGAAGTGCCATTTGGGAGTCTGCATTGATCAACTTGCTGAAAATGCTGAAAGTTAGACCAGAATATAATAGATAGAAATTGGTTGTGAGCGTACAGCAGTAGTAAAACTCTTTCCATCAAATAACTATTTTATGCATGTAGTGAAAAGATTACGAAGAAAGTTTTCCTAACACGGCAACAGCATAGCATGTGTGTATGGATGTAAACGACTCTACAGAGCGTCCCAATTTCACCCATGTGAACGTGAGACTTCCACTAGCACAGACCAAGACTGACCCAAGTACGATTTTAGTAAAAATGTCGTTTCGTGCTACAAGTGCAGGAGTTAACTAGATAGATCACAAGGGTCAAATTTCCCTGTAGTATTATGATTAAACATTGATATTTTGCATACTTTATACACAATCAAATGAGCTGACCTAACCTAACCTGCCTTTTTCCCTTCTCTTTTTCAAGTTTTGACAAGGCAATTTTGTATTACCTTTTAATATGTAAGAGATAGGGTACAGAGTCTAATGCCATGCTATTTGCGCGCAACTTCGATCGAATAATGGAATTCCACACATTACTTAACGGGGTTACACATAACATGAGTATTATGCCATAATGTGAATCACAACACAGAGGGACAAGCCTTTCTATGTCGTACAGATTGTTGACTTCTTTGTATTTTATTCTGTATATTATGTATGTTTGTACGGTCTGAAATGAAGTTACCATCTGCAAATTCAATTTGAGAAAGATGAGATTTAGTGGACAAGACATATTGTAATTTGGTTTCCATTTATTTAGTTCTTCCGAATTGTCAAAAGGCACGACTTTGTTTGGGCTAAGAATTACCAGTCCAGTGGAACACACATTGTACTTGCTTTTGAAGAATCTTCTTTGGAATTGATACACTTGTAGAGAAAGCACGAATCCTTTGACTTGATTCAATAAATTACAACAACCTCAGTTGACTAGGGATTCTATAAGTGAGCTACAAATTTAACAATTCCTAGAGAGGACGGTCAAGTTATTCGGTCGAGATAGAAGATTCTGTGACAGACTATACTTTTGCTATATTGTCCTTGACGGAGACTATAATTCAAGTGCTTCGTGCTCAGCCATAATGCTTTGCACACTTCGCTTTGTCCAGTAAAGGTTGTAAAATTTGTTTCAACACATGCTTAGTAAGTTCAGTTGCTACTGAAAATAGATGCTTGCCAAAATTTAGCCATGAATGAATGGTCTCTGCACTATGTCTAGAGAAACTCAATTACCCACTAGGAAAGACATTAACACGACCAAGCCCAAATGAATGAAAAGGGCAAGGACACGTTTGAAATTTATGTAAACTTCTTTTAATACCCAATTTTCCCCCTTGAATTCCTAAACCGATATTGCTACAAACCTCACGTCCCATTAGAGCATGCTATTCAGGTTATAAATGTATAAATTAAGTACATACTAGCTCATTCATACCCTCAATTGCTAGAGAAAACTGTTTATCATGCAATTTACTTGGACGTAACTTGTTTTGGACACTATTGGAAGTAAATGTTTTCCTGACTTGAAAAAGTATTTAGTTATACGTTTTTCTTGAGTAAGAAGTTAACTGTCGTTGTTTGGATAAGAAAGCAACGTCTCCACATTTGTGAGGACACGGTTGACTGCTAGTGGTGTATTCGTCTATTGATAACTGTATGTTATCATTGATATTTTTGGTCGAGGCACACTGGCCAGTAGAGCTTACCCAGAGATGTCAACTGACCGCCTCGATAGCTCAGCAAAATTCGAAAACAGTATTTACAGCTGCGTCAGTTATAAATGTTTGTCAGTACTCGTTGCGGTCGTAAATCCCAGGGATCTTTGCGGAATGATCATTAACAAGTCTACGGCCGAGTTACTGATCGTGTACCACTTACCGAAGGGAAAATATGCGTCACAAAACGGAAATGATGCCTTTGCCTTTAGCCCACGTATACCTTCTCAAATCATCTTCCAAAGCTGCGGCCCGTAGCACGGAGTCCCAACAAATTACAACATAATAACCAACATCAAATGGCTTCTAAGCTATTTAAATTATATTACTGTTCGCATATTGTACAATATATCCGGAAGTCCTGATGGGCGCAGAAGGTAACTGGTCGGTCCAACTCGTACATTAACGACGGGTCCCGGATACTCTAAATGCCACGCAGCCCTACATAGTAAGATTGCGGACAACGACTCGATTCTCCGCCTAGGGATTTATTCCTATTGTTGTGAGGAATGTTGTGCTTTTACATGTGAATAACAAATCTGAATCTGAATCTGAGATCAAGAGTTCCGAACTAATTCTCTCCAAATGACTTCTTCGGTTCAGAACTCACACGGCTGTTAAATAAATTGCACTTTATTCTAGCGAACTCAATACTAATAACAATTAAATGTGTGCCTAAAAACTGACGCCTTTCGGAAAACAAATTACTTGCTACTCTCTTCGACTAGAAATGCCAATGACAAGATAATCAGAATATCGTCGAAGTATACCGTTTATTCCAAGAAAATGTAGGAAAATGTTATATTAAGTCTAATATACATATGTAGAATAAATGAATTTTTAATCCGAGGTCCTACTATTACAAGCAATCTAACTTCTAGAATAATCCAATTCCACGTCTCAAGTTCTCATTAGCTGGATTTACGTCGCCTTCCTGTCTTCTCTACCCAAGGGAATGGCGCCCACTCTAATCCAAGTCCTGCCAGGTGCCCCTCTAAACCATACGCCGGACAATCATTTCACTTCACTTTCACGTCATGACAAAATTAACGTACGTTGTAATGGTCGCTAACCAGCTTTCAAATTATGTTTTAATTTTGTTATCTCCGTAGCAAAATGTTAATTTTGTCTTGAAGTGAAAGTGATGTGAAAGTATAAATTCGGCGTTAGACTCGACGATACCAGAACATTAGATTTCAAGAGCTGATTTGCCGTGCCTTGTCTGTCCCATCCTCCGTGCTTTACGAGTACAGAACCTGATAAATCCTAATCTGTGATTTATGTAATGTTTTACCGACTCCACTTACCATACGGTAATGCGGTTCTTCCGTACAGTATATCCACATCCTTTACTCCATGTTACAGTTAAACTAAATAAAAGTAGACTCGTGTGTTCTACATGAAATTCTGGTGATAATATTCGCGTTTAAGGATCCTTTTATGCATAATGTTTAATGCATATTATTACACTCTAGTTTTAGTGTTGGTTTTTCTGAGAGCATTTTGAGGATCATTTGGATTGAATTTGACAGGGAATTTTTCCCTAGAGAGCCGTGGAGGATCGATGGGAGTCCTAGCCGATTCAGTTGGTTGGCAAGCACCAAGGTCAACAAGGCGTTCACTGGCTCTTGTACACTAAATATAACTGCCAGGGAATGGGAAAGTTAGCTTTCTCCGGCCCTAGCATCCATACATGTGTAATATCACTCAATGTTATGTCCTCGGAAATCTTAAGCTCTATAATTGCATTTCCATCTCACTTTTCTAGGAATAATTTATAAATCTTACCGCGCAGACAGTTCTCGGCACAAGTACTTGTTAATTGGATTTCCAATATAAGTGCATATCTCCTATCCCAAATGCATGCTTGAGATGAAATGGGAATTAATTGTATTCTTCAAGCTTCACGCGCGGGTTCAATATGCAGACCATAATTTAATTCCCCTACTAATTCAAAGTTATAAACTAATAATAAACTAACCTATTTTATAACGAGCGGAGAGGTTAGACATATAGAAGATCTGTATTTCAGCATTTGCAATTACTCTGACAGCTCAGTCCTGCCACCAGTGTATAGAATTTCAATTTACAAAGTCTTACAACCAGGCATGATTTCGTTCCTGGCTAAACAAGTGTAGCTCTTTGAGTTTTATGGGAGCTTACTTCATATGCGTTGATATGGCCGTATACATATCGTGTTGATAAAAATTGAAATCGCAAATTCTAAAATAATCTTTTCTTCGGCGACGAAACTAAAAACACAAGACAGAATTAATTCTACGCACTAAGTCGTCAAATCAGTTTACACATACATTTATTTATTGAAATAATTCTTATTTGTGAGTGAATTAATTTTCTGTCTTAAGTACTCAAGCCAACCCGTTTCAAATTCTCCTACAAAATGTATTAAACTTTACAAGGAAAGTGTTGATGGAATAGGCCGTGAAAACAACCAGCTAATAAACGTTTATTATGAATGTGTTGCAAGTCGTAGTAGTCGAGCTGGATGAAAAGGAAAGCAAAATGCACCTGCCGTGGCATTTTTCACAGTTTATCGTGCAGGAACACGTATTACAAAACGTGATGCCAAGAATAAAATACATGCACATCGTCAGTTGGAGTTAATGAGGAAGTTTCAGTTCTGGAACTACATTACAGATTTACGACATAACATGGACCTACCTCAAGTAGATGTTTGGTAGTACGGATTGCGTGGAGGAAAGCTCGGCTTTCTTTCAAAGACATAAACGATCACAGCACGTAGACTTAGAATTGATTTTCATAATGCCCCAAGAATGTTTTCTTTACTCGAACTCAAATTTAAAACAATTAACCTTGACCACTAATGACTCGTAATTTTTTATGTGGATTTATGTTTATATGTATTACGCAAGAACAGAGTTCAGGAGTAAGTGGAGTACCCAAGAATTGTTGTGATTGCGAAAAGCTGTGTGGTCCTACTTGAGTGTTGGTATGAACCGAGGATTCGGATTCGGGAGTTTTGCAAGTTTTGCCTGATGTTTATTCGTTTCGTTGTGTGTTAGACTGCGCGTAGAAATGAAATCTAGCCAAGCTTAGTAGTTTCTCTCCGTCTACTAGACGGGTATCTGTTCATTCTAAAGTTTCCCAAAACTGTATGTATACTTGTATAAAAGGGTTAGGAAGGAAGTTTTGGGAAGATGGGACGGAACCAGAGGACCCCAAGTCCTTCCCTCCTGCCTTGGCAAAAAAGTTTTCGGCAAAATCGATGTAATCTCTGGTTCCATGCGCTCAAATTTTCTTCACGTTAGATTTCCCTAGACTGTATGTCGTCAGTCCATATATGCATGGCTCGTACATTCATGTCAGCAATCGTGATGACACGACAATCTCAACTTCTTACTTCCTAAGAAATATTTAATGTTTTTATTGGAATATTTTGGTGTGTGCTTGATTGAATGATTAGGTTTCAGATTTATTGCTTCTTCTGTGTTATTCGGGCCTTTTTCTTTACACATCTTATGGTGTAATGTGCCGTGTTGGCGGGCGTGCCAAGAAAAACAAACTCGCACGCACAACCATCCTACGGATTTTATGAGATGGCCTTAACCTTTATTTTATTTTATTTTTGGTTTGTTGTTCTACTCTTCGAGTGTTGAATCGTTCAATGTACCGTGCATTTGCAACGTGTAATGCAATCTTATGCAACAGTCATGAGGAAACTAAAGTAATAATCAAATGGAATAGTTCGTCAATTGTTAGGGTCACATAGTTTGACAACGTCCCTACTCTGTAAGCTCAAACTATTCAAACAGAAAATGTGATGAAGAATTTTGCAAAAGAGTCCTGCAGCAACCTGAAAGTTTTGGCTTTGAACTGTATGGGCTATGGAGCATTATGACTTTAATAAAGAATTCTCTGACTCTGACTCTGACTCTGGCCATACTGGTATAACTTAGTCATGACGTCATTGACCAACTGACATCACTGCTGGTCATACGTGAGAAATATCCATAAGTCGTGTGCCACCAGTTTTGAAATAACAAACCAGATTTTGAGAAAAGTATTTTATCCATACTCGTGACAATACAAAAAAGTTGAAGGGTTAAACGTCTCAACAGTCTAGATTGTGCCAAAGCTCAAGTACTGACACTCGCGGAAAGATTTTATTTGTTTTACGCCAATTGACTTGTTGTGGCAATTGTTACGGAGTCAAACAGAGAGTTTGTAAAGAGTCCTTATTTGAAACGCAATTAGATATCTTATTAAAGAGCGAAGGGCATGATTCCTGGAATACATGTTTATGTTGGATATTGCGTATTGTAGTATTTAATAATCTGACATATACCAATATATTCTAGGAAGTCGGTTATGTTATTAATGCAATAATCTGTCTTGAAACGACAGTAATACTATCATGTTCTTGAGAATTCTTGAGTTTGTAAGGAAAGCACACAATTTCAGCTCGTTTTATGGCCTCTCCCGTTGGGTTGGTCGACAGGCAAGGCCTTTCTAATTTCTCGATTGCCAAGGCAAGGATATCAGAATGGGATTCCATTTGATTCGGATAACCTTAGGAAGGAGACCATCACAGAAATTGTTTCGGGTGTGAAATAGCTTGTATATGTTACCGATAAAACCCGAAATCCGTTAAAACTAAAATTTCCTAGTTAGAACCCGAATTATCTGGACGAGTTGGGGAATTCTAGTTCTAACTAAAACCCGATTTACCTAGATAGGACTAGAATTAAAAGAAGCCGTTTGTTGAAAGCCAAAATTCTTTGTGTTGGGTGAGTTTTCATGTTCCATTTTAATGGGGGGCTCCGCCCCCAACCCCCGTCGGGGCGCTGCCCAGGACCCCGCAAGGGGGACGCTCCGCTCCCCCTAGCCCCCTAGGGCTTGACCTACCTAACCTAACTATATCTAACAAAAGTACTTATTACATCAATAATTTTAATAAAAATTCCATAGGGAAATTAATAAATTATCTGAATCTTGAAAACTGGAACTCGTTTTACCTAGGGAGAACCCAAAATAGTGTAAGTACACAAATAATTTCGGCTTTCAACAGACGGCTTCGGTTAATTCTAGTTCTATCTAGGTAAATCGGGTTTTAACTAGGTAGAGCTAGAATTCTCCAACTCGACCAGATAATTCGGGTTCTAACTAGGAAATTTGAATTTTAACGGATTTTGGGTTTTATCTGTGACATATATACGGTACAGAATGAACATATTAAGGTCCGTCGTTTACCTTTAGGCGACTGTTTGCTGAATTGCGTGTTAAAAGAAGATTTTACAGAATATTAGCAAATTAGAGGCACTCTACGCATGACTCATAGTACCCGTTAGAGATGCCAATTTGCAAAGACTTCACAGTTGACGAGTTTTATGTATTCCAGAGACCAATGGTATACCCAGGTACTCCAGTACTGACCATAACGAGTTGTTATTTTTCGTCTGGTGCTGAAGAAGTAAATGGGAAATAGGTCTCTCCCATGAGCACCAAGAGCACTTCGTCGTTTATAAAATGACTCCAGAGGTCAAAAATGACCCATGCAATCCATGCGCTTCATATTGGGTTGCCACGGGATTCCCCGTCGAAAATTCATCCGTTGCAAAAATGGAGAGTTTGAAAATTATTTTTGGTACTGGCTAACCTATAAGGGAGATGTTTTATTAACCTTGGGTATACCTTTTATTGTTTGGATCTTACACGGAGTAAACGGAAGACATTCAGAGCACGACTTTATTTTCAAGCTTTCGAGCAAAAACCGAGCTCTTCTCTTCGTTATATTTTATTCCCGGTTAATTTATTTTCAGACATTTCAGGAATACACGCAATCCTGGTTCTCTCAAAACATAGTAGCACGAATCAATTCGTCTTAATTAAGCTATTCAATCGGCAGAGGGTTAGTTTTAAGTGAAGTATTGAACAGTTTGACTTTATCATTAGATTGGAATTTTTTTTCCTTTTGATGATTTTTTATTGTCTTAGATGGTTATCAAGTCAGTTTTCTTCGTTCATTTAGAATGGAAGGTCGACCTGTGGTAACAGAAAGTTAGAATTTAGAAATTAAACCTCTTGGACACACATGCTTCGGGGAAAATAAACTTGAACTCGTTCGTACATTAGTGTGATTCAACCTGCATCTTCAACTTGTCTACCCAAAACCCGTATTTGTTCTCCTCTTGCGTTGGAGATTCGTGGAATACTTCATTTCCGTCAGAATCGGACAAATTCTCCCAAAATTCATTCGAGGAGGATTGGAGATTTGTTTCTGAGAGGCTCGCCAAACTTGGATCCGAGATTCCATCAGTCACTTCAGCAATTTCTAGTACCAACTGTTTAGTAGATAATTCAACCTCCTGGAGAAGGCGTTTCAACTTTACAATGGAAGGGCTTTCCTTCTCTATGGTGCCTTCATGTACCTTCACGCAACAAATTTGGGAAACATGAATTGATACCGAATTTATTTTGTATTCATTGTATCCTAGTATTTGCTATTACTTCTGTTCTGAAATATCGTGGCAAACTTAGTTCCCAACTTGTATATGATGTAAAATTGTTTGATCAGATCAAACAAGGTATAATGGCAACGATCTGAAATAATTACTAAGTCTGATCTGATTAAGCAGTATTGTCTGACCAGAATGATATTATCTGCTCTTATCTGAGAAGGGAGAAGGATCACACCTATACCAATATCAAGAGCCGACATATCTTTCTCAGATTCCCTTCTGACCAATAGATTTCGCACAAATCATGACTTCTTGAGATATGCATTTCTATTAGATTACATAAGAGTCGAAGTGCCAAAATTTGCATGGGAGTTCACGGATTAGAAATCGAGTGACTCCAAAATCCCTACTGAGTCCTGTTCAGTGAATTCGGCGGATTATTGAGTCTTTCTTCAGGGTCATTTATTTTTCTCAACTTATAATTTTTAGAATGACACTTACCTCCAAAGCAGTGATCGGTCTATTCTTTGAATTAGTAGCGGAATACTCGTTTTTCAACTTTGTCTCAGATTCTTCTATAATGGTTGTTAGCGGGGACGGCCAGAGACTCGCCGTTTTCGAAATTTGAGGAAAGAATAACTTCTTTGAATTTAAGGGTGACTTTGTCTGACTGGAATTCACATAATAATTTGCCCCACTGCTTGTTGTTGACTGGGACTTTCGCACGATTGTTCCTTCAGAAGGGGAAAAATTTATTCCTCGTAATTGTTCCTCCCCTGTTGCGAGTTTTGTGGAATTCTGAGAAATATTTATATTTGAACGCCTGGTGTCTCGCTTGGCGGAATCATCATCGGCGTCATGGTGCTTCGCCAAAATTTCCTTTTTGTAAAGGGAAGTCATTGTTAGTGATTAAAATCTAAAGTATAAGGTTCACAAGGGAGTTTGTGTTTTGTTTATCCAGGACATCCAAATATCTGAACGACTGGCAAGTGACTTTTCCATGCGGGCTATCCTTTCTTTTGTAGATATGGCTGCACATATTTTAAATTGAGATTTATTCACCGTAAGACATATTTAAACTTTCCCGTATATATCTAGTGAAATGGGCATTCGATTTCTGTTCGGCTAAGCTAATTATGTAGTTCTGCGAGTTAAGAAAGAATCCATTGTAGAAAAAACTATTAGTCATGTTTGCTCGAGGGATCAAAAACCAGCCCGACAAAGCTAGGCAATAAGGTAAGGCTAACCAGTACCACCAGGCCACAAATGGATTACAAGCGCGCTTTCAATTGTCTAGTGGTAAGTTTTGAATACCGTTCGTGTTGGATAATTTGTTGCCGCAGGTAAGACGATTTTACGACTGTCAGATGGTCTTGAATTTGGATGGGGAAACCCCGAATATGTAGATTCTTCCGGACTTTCGTCTGAGATTTTTTTATATTTCCTCTTTCTGTATTTCCGCCACACAATCGGAACACACATGCATGCCAAGATCAATGTTGTGAACACCAAGACTAGAAGTAGCTTGTGTAAAAGCAAAAACATTAAATTTTATGTAGTATGACCGATTTCATGGAGAACCCAGAAATTAGGGCTTTCAACCGTTGAATATCAAAATGCACGCTCGTGATTATTTTCATGTATCGGCACTCACAAATAGTGACGTTGATGGATGTTGGATCCTGGGTTCACTATTTCTTGCAGACTCCAAATTACACATTGAATAGATGTCATATGATGGATTAAAAGATTTACTCGGGAATTCCTTGGACGTCCAGCCCTCTTTGCATTCGCACACTGTGTCCGAATTAATTTCACCGTTTATACAGGCAGTTTTCTATAGTTTTAAAAAACTCTAAATCAATTCACTTCGACGTTTTGAAGTAACCTTTAAATGTTACACACAATCGGATAGTTAATGTAATCCTTAACACTCGTCTTCATCGCCTGAGCTAGGGACTGCATCGTCTCAGTGAAAGTTCTAGGAGCCCACAAATTGATACATTTGTTGGAGATTGGTGACAAAACCTGATTAGGAAAGAGAATCCAACCCTTCAGAGAGAAATGAATGTCTTAATGCCAGATTATAATAAAACAGAACTTACAACGGTAGGCTTGTTCTCATAGCCGGAAGACAAGCTTTTAGTATCCGTACATACAGAGGTCTTTTGACACAATTTTGCTGTCTGATTATAAAAACTACGGTACCCGGAATATTTGATCATGCAATTGACTGGTGTGCAACGATTCTTTGGATCTTCATCGATAGATGAGCATTGAGAGTAAACATCTGGATCGTCTGAAAAGAGTACCTTCTATTGACTTTCACCTTCTGGCATTTTCATCTTTGTTAAGTTATGTAGATGGCTATTCCTCCTTACCTTGCCAGTATTGTAGGAAAAAGTTTGGCTCAGTCAAAAGTGTATTAAATGGCACGTCAAATTGTTGACGAGTTAAAGGTTCATTATTTTTTGCATCCAGAAATCTCCATCTCACGAATATTGAACACCTCCCATTCCTTCCATGCAAATACTAATAGTCAGAATGTATTATCGAAACTGTTATACCAAAATGTAAATGAACAAATGCCATTTCTAGGGCCTCAACATTTCCTCCGGAAATATAAACTGATGGGTTTGCCAGACATCTAATCATTAATAATTCGATTCCAAATGTCTATGAAAAATTGATTCCTTGGCCTAATTTATTTTTCGGTTACCAAGTTGGAGTAATACAGAGTCAAGTTCCGTATATCCTTGGGGAAAAGGTCCAAATCCAAATCACTGTGAAGAGTCATGGACTATCGACGAATAGAATTAATTGGAAAGTATGAGTTGCTCGTAAAATAGATCAGAAGCCTTTTGTTCCAAAAATATTCATAGTTACCTTGCAATCTGCTTCCTGGTCTTTGTAATATTGACAACACTCTTCCATTTTCAATCCTACAGTGAAAGGAATGTCGTCAGTGTTTTCAATTGTTGCGTCTAGACTATCCAGATGATCCATTAGCGAAATAAAAACGACAAACATGACTTTTGTTTATTTGTATTGCCATTTGACTTACAGAATGCTAACGCAATGTCATCCTTCCGTAAGGGATTGATACCAAAATCCTTTAAATGAATCAATTCACTTTGAGGTATGAAAAGGAAAATTAGTACAAGTTGAAAGAATGAAATAAATAAGGGAAAACCACACATGATTTTGTTCAGTGATTCTGCTGGCTTGAAAGAGCTATATTTGGATTTTGCTAGCCTTTGGTGCTTAAACTTTGACCTTTTCAACATTCGTTTGCGTTTGTCCAGAGCAATGTTTATTCTCTACTGGAATCAACGGGCAAATTAACGATGCCTGGACGATGAGAGCTGAACTCGGATACTACGAGAAGCATGTATCCTAATCCATTTGCTCCGGCTCTGGGTTCATTCTTTGCAAAAACATTACCATGAAGAAAATTTTAATCTCGTCCGCTTTTAGGACTCTAAGCTCATCAAAATAATTTTTAGCCTGTTTCTTACATTGAAAGGGCTGGTTAGGCTATAGAGATATGCTGCTGAAAGGTGTTGAGTTGAAGTTAACTCATTACGACTATCCCGAAGCGTTGTTGAGTGCGCTGTTTAGAAAGCTATTAAGCGCTCCTATAGTTTAAATTAATCGACGTATGGAATAGCGTGCTTGTCAAAACAACATCATGAACACCTTATACGCCCACTATCATTCAATAAAAGGCGAGTCTTAGATCGTGTTTGGTATTGGAAAGTCTAACTGATTCTTCGGGGTTGCTAACCTCGTGGAGAATAGGAGTAGTGTCCTTGATCTCTTGTGTAAAACTCGTGTCGACTGCGACTATTTCATTCAAATGTGAACTACTGAATGTGTTATTTATTGTGGAATTTCCAAAAATCTCCTCCACTGGTACAGGGGATTCAATGAATTAATTATTAAACTACCAGTTCATTGTGTTGACTCGTTATATCGTATAAATAAAACGCTGACCAGTTTCAAATATCAATGCATGGAACTAATTAATAGCAGACCACTATGTTTGTAAAATCTTAAAACCACCCGTTGAAATGAGATTCATGAAATCAGTAATCGCAGAGTAATTTGAACTCAGCGACACCCTGTATAAGCTACTCGTGATCCCAAGTTTAATTCTCCAGGACTCCAGTAGATAATTTTCCTTTTGCTGAATATCCAAGATCAGCGAATTATTCGCAGTCTGAATGTTTTATTCGAAAGCACATGTGGCCTTGGCCGGGATGCGTCAAGGTTCTAATTTTTAACCCTGGCTTCCCAGAGGGTCTAATAAATATTGAAAATTCGGCGGATCCTTTTTTTAATCTGATTGACCTATTACTCACAAATTGATCGAGAACTTCTTACGGAACGACTGAACGGGAGGAACGAACCGATGCGACAATGTGAGATAAACCCTCCCATAACTGAAGATTATATGGACTCTTTGGTGACCTCAGACGACTCAGGGGTCACCCAAAGTTTTATTCGGCTTACGCCGAGAAGAGAAAGTTTTCAGGGCGTCAAGACTTACGTCTGTGCAAAATTGGTGGTCGTTCGTGTTGCGGGCCACTGACCCATGCACTTGCGGCGACCTCCTTTAAGTCAAATGAGTGTCAACATGTAATGAGATCTCGTAAGGACATTTACATTCTTTATTGACAACTAGCATGATTCAATTGGTATTTTTGTGTATACCTCTTTTGTTTGTCTTTTCTGAACAGAGGCAGGTGTATGAATGCTGGGGGGAGGGGGGACTGATTCTCGAAAGCGCAACTTAATTTGTAATCCCGCGCCCGCGAATGGGCGATGATGTTGAGTTTGTTCTCAAAATAATCTCGTGCAACACAGGCTAGATTATGGTGACCACAAGTTACCTTCCTCGCGTTTGTGATGATAGATCTATAGGATAAATATACTTTATTCAATTGTCAAACCGCTTTCACCGAAGCGTTCTTTAAGCTGCTGGGGCAATCTACACACCACTACAACAATACAAATAAAATAATAAAATGAATGAATTGATTGATTGATTGATATGTATTTATTTAAGTCATCAACTCCATAGCCAACACAATATAATCGTAAAATATGTCACTATGTAATTCCCGGTGGAGTCAACTACTTTTTTCAATTATTTCGACCTCGTATTTGGAAGTTTCAAAAAATGGCTCCCAATTCTCGTAC
>JAQFYE010002635.1:0-17470 GCA_034694305.1 Protaphorura glebata
ATCTTATCTTGGAAGCAGCTAAGTAGTTTACCTACTGCGCTTCCTTCCCAATGGGTTTAAGAAGTCTCGCTTCTACTATACTTCAAACGTAGATACTTAATTTCTGTACATTACGAGCATGATTTTCTATTCTTGCTTCCACAGTTTTTGTTCCTCAATCTACTTACCTACTGCGCTTCTTTACCAATGCGTTTAAGAAGTATCGCTTCTACTTATACTTTACACGTATATACTTAATTTTTGTACATTGCGGGCATGATTTTTTATTCTTGCTTCCACAGTTGTTTTTCCTCAATCTATTTACCTACTGCGCTTCCTTACCAATGGGTTTAAGAAGTATCGCTTTTACTCATACTTCAAACGTATATACTTAATTTCTGTACATTACGAGCATGATTTTCTATTCTTGCTTACACATTTTTTATTTCTATTTTTAAATTAAAATATATTTTTTATGGACGCTTTCCACAACATTGATTCGAAACCATTTGTATTTCTTTTCATTACGAAAATTAATTTGTATTGCTGCTTTCCCAAATTTTTTTCCCTCCACCTGGTAAGGCACTTTGCTTCCTGACCGATTGGTTTAAGAGGTATCGCGTCTATTCGCACCTACAACACTGCCATGCGTATCTTTTCATTCCCATTTTTTTTCTATGATTGCATCAACCTTTTATTATTTAAAGAAATTGGACTTATAGACGCTTTGCACAACGTTGATTTGAAACCCGTAGTCCATTTTGTCGGTCGTATGTTGTTTTTTTTGTTGTTGCTTCTGTTGTGTTTTACTCATGCTGTCTGCGATCTGTATTAGTCGTTCTGGAAACGCACATAGGTAGACTCCGTGCTTAGCCATGTACCGTTTTGCGGCGTTAGATGTTTTCCAGGCATTTCGGATCAATTATCGTAGAGCATAAACAGCAGAAAAGAGCACTTTTAAAAGATAATCCAATATCTTTCATTGGAACGGACAGGCGGACAGACGGACAGACGGACGGACAGACTGGGCATCCGCAATAAGTCATTTACTCCGTATATTACGTCACGACTTACTAATTGGATTACGGGGACCCCGAATATTATTCTTATTCCTTATATAAAACATAATTTTTTATATATTAAAATGGGGATTAATATAATAATTAAATTTTTTATATTATATTAATAAAATTTATCACACTAACAAAAAATACAAGAGCGCATTTCAATACTTCGTCACTGATTGCCAATCAATGAGAAACCTTTTTAAGATATACATTTTGAATCATATTCCAGTATTCCTATATTCACGTCATGCAATGAACAACACTTAAGAAAACAACAACATTCAACATTTTATTGAGTTTACAATTAATAAATTTATTATTCTAATTATATTTCACATTGATCCTAGTACAGTAACAAAAAATGAGTATACAGGGGTGAGTCACAACTTAAAAAATGCATTATTATGAATGCTGTGTCAACATTTGAAGTAATACTTGATGATCCATACTGTCCAGTGTTGCTAAATCAATCCCTAACGCTCTGGCCATAGTCGCCATATCAAGGCCAAATGATTTTAACAAATCCTTAAAGTCCACTTCTTCCCCGGTCAGAGGATTCAAGAGTTTCGGACAACTTTTGTTACACTGCGGCCACGAACACTTTTCGATGAGTCTCATATCACCACCGACACCTCCTGGCCCCCCACCTTCACACAAACTAAACCATCGTCTATTTCGATTCTTTCTTCGCTGTAGACGATTATTATTATTATTAATATTTAATTGAGGTGAAGAATTGTTCTCTATTTGAAGCGGAGAATTAATATTTTGTTGGGTATTTGAGTTTCTTCGGATATGCTTATTCCGACGGGAATTCGGACTTTTATTTTTATGATGGGGGTGCCGATTCTCAGCACGAGGTAGTAGTGTGGGTGCGACCGTAGATGATTTTTGTCTTTGTCGCTCCCGCTCTTCATTTTTCTTCCGGCGTCTGCGTCGTTTTTTATTTTGTCGATGTCTGTCATGGCGTCTTCGCTGGCGTCGGGACGAATCATTTGATTCTATGAAAATGTTCAAATTTGAGTCTTCATCATCTGAGGCTCGATGACGATTTCGATGAACTTCTGTTTGACCGCCAGTTTTTCGAAGACTAGACGATGGCGAGGGCGACTCATCCACCCAGTACATCTGGGATGACCGACTGCAGATGAGAATTTACAATATTTAGAGATGTTCGGAGATGGGAGATTATTCATACACAACAATTACTGTTTAAGATCGGCCAAAATCAAGTACAATGTTTTAATACCTTGAAGGAATGTAATTTGACTCTTCGATGACTCCACCGGACTCCCAACATTTGAGGGCTCTCGGTAAATGAACCGAATTGACCTCAACGTGACGCCAGTCCCGGTGTGTTAACACAGTGTGGGAAATACAGGATGGGATCATGACGGACCTTGAGACAACAAATTAAGCATAATTAACATCAACATCTCCAAACAATTTTATCAAAGTTCCTCGTCCATGACTCACGTCACATTTACAAGGGATTTCTTGAGTTCATCTCCGACTTTGTACACGTAGTCCCATTCTTCCTTCCGAAGAGCTGGAGTTGGAACATTATTGACGAGCATTTGGGCCTCGTCGAATAACCATTGGAACACGAACAGGGGTGCTGTCAACAAAAATTACACAAAAATGTTTAATTTAAAATGAACTGTCATGAATCGATTCATAAATGTCCTTATAGAATTAATTTAGAATACCTTTAAGTGTGGGATAAATCTTGTAGCCAAAAAAGCAGGACCAAGGTTCACCGGGATAAGATTCTTGACAATTTTCTGGAAGTCGAGCCTTCCAGAGCTCCATTCCTTTCTGTAGTGAGATTTCAGGGGGACAAAGTAGAACGTCATTACAATTTCCTTGTTCGACGAAAGATGGGACTTTATCAATGAACCATCCGGAGTCCGCGATTCCACGTACACGGGGACTTTGACTTGCTCCGAATTCTTCTTTCAACAGAGATTCCACTCGATCCAAATTTATCATCACACCAGTGCCGCCAGCACTAAAATGCCATTCAGAAAGAATTAAGTTAGTTTTGATATTACTAATTAATTGGTAGTTTCTATTTATTCTGGGGCAGGTAAATTATACTGAAAGCGATGGCAAAAGACCTGAATTTCTTCCGTAAAAAACTGCCTAGAGAAAGTACCCCTAATAGTATGATGAGTACACTATCGGAGAAAACTTTAAGGGGTTAGTTACAGGGTGGTATGCTTTGAACTCCCTGAGTCGATCAACTCTGAGCTGACAATGAGACGTTATTTGTCAAATGATAGCTTATCATCTATTTATACGAGCGAGGAGACCCGCAGCCCTGCAATGCAGGTTCAGAATTCAGCTCCTTGTGTCCAATGCATTACTGCGCTATCACCTCACTAGATCCAATGTATTTGTATCAATCATTGGATATGCTCGTTGGTACCCGACTTTCCATTTATTTAGGTAAACTAACTTGAAACCAACCTGCTCCCAGCCAAAACAATTGATGAATCTGCTTGAAGTCCGCCAAGGCTGACTAGATTTCGAATGACTTCGTCAACTATTAGAGCTCCCATGAAACTGAACGGAATTCCGCTGTCTTTTCCGGACACAGTACCACTCCAAGTGTCACTCGAGCAGTACGGCAGAAATCTATTCCATCAAAGGAGTCAGAATTTTGGGTTGGAAAAGGAACTTCAAAATAATGCCAAATTTATATTTTTCACTTTACTTTATGGCTAAATTATCATTATGTTTTGTGAGATAACAAAATTAAAACAAGATATGGAAAATGATTGGCGATTATTACAACTAATATCAAATTTGTCGGACCCTGATAATGAATTGATAAGTATAAATCCAGAGTAAGCCTAAGGTCAAAATTCAATACTTACATGTGATTAGCATTCCACCAGTAAGGATTCTCCCTTGGGTCTGACGACAAAATCCCTCCGACTAAAATCAACAATCCAATCTGATACTCAATCGTCTGGTATCCAAAATTATTTGGAAGATATTAGCTTTTTTTTTGAAAATTTTACTTTAGAATAGTTAAGAAATTCACACGAATGAATAATTTTCTAACCGTGTCGAAATTCTGACCACCCAGTGGAAGTCATTAGATTTTTGAGTCGCATCCACCGGTTTTGACAACTCCTTTCGTTAAAGCAATACCAACCGCCTGGAAAGGAAAAACAAGGCAAATATTAATTAGGACACAATAATCTAACAAAAACATATGTAAATTATTTCAAAATTTCAAAAAAAATATCAAAATAATGTTAGAAGATGGGAACAGAGAAATAATACCTTCCAAGAAAATGATCCAAGTTTTTGTACTTCTGTAAGGTGACGTTCGAATGTAATACCTGAAAAATAAATAATAATACATAAACAAAGGTGCATAATTATAAAGTTCAACATTATGGATGGGTTGGTAATTCGAAAATACTGCCTTATTTTGGAATCCTCAAAATGCATATAGTTACCAATAGACCAAGTGAGATTCAATTCCACAGCCAGAATTTTTTAAATCGAATCTAATAGATATCTAAAGGTAGGTTTCTTTCACGCACGTTCCAGAGAGAAGCTTGATGCGTCAAAATCATTACCTAACAAATTGATGGACAAGCAAAAATACGACACTATCACAGAAATTCACAGATAATTTCTTTCTCGTGTTAATTTCATTTGATTTCTCTACGGTAGGTGGAATGTGTGATCTCTCCAGCAGACACTGTATTATATTTGTTTCAACAATGGTTTCTCAACTGGAATATTTCCACTACAGCTATTTTCTCTGTGAATTGTAACACATTATGTATGTTGTGTAATATTTACCGACACAAACTGATTTTCCACAAAAATTCGTAGACACAGACTTGTAGCAACACTGAAGGGTAATAGAAAAAAACCACACCACAATCATTACATGACATTCAAGACGTGTTCAAACTGCGGTTGCCTTAATGAGATTTCTCTTCTTACTGCCCGGGGTACCTACGGTGAGTCGAATTGAAAACTAATACATTCCAAAAAAGAAACAAATACGCGTATATGCGGCATCCGCAAATGTCAACAACTTAATATGAATTAATTTTGTATTAAATTCTTCTGGTCAAAGTCAAACAGTTATGAACCGCCCTGGATTCTATGACTTTTGGTCTGAACTTGAATTTCTATCAACGCTGAAAAAACAATCTAGGAAATCGTAAATGTCGTGGACAGCCGAAAGGAAAGATGAGAATAAGGGTTCGGTCCTTCAACCTGACAATTTTCGGTGACTACACTTAACTTTGTATTTCATTTCCTACTACTATGGGTACCCTCCATACGGAATATCGAAATTCGGCCGTTTTCCACGAAAAAATAAGTGTTATTTTACCACGCTTTACGACAGACGTCAATTGTTGTGTACTATTGTTCACTAATTTGTGGGTTATGAACCACCTTGTACAAGTTAAAATGTACAAGTTCGGATTGAAATTGTTACAGCACGAAAAGGGAATATAATGTATGTAAAGGACATAGCACAGCATGGCACGGCACCCAACCCACTCATTCATTGAAAGTGCCGCCAACATTAGAGAAAAGGGTTGAATCGTCGGCACACATCAAAGAGATTTGAACGAGTTCCTCACAGGACAGACATTGAGCGTTTTGTTATAATTGGGAAAAGTGCTAAATAGGAACTTGTTTCCTTCTCTAGTCGGCTGCTTAGCAAGAGAATTACAAATAATGAGCATGCGATGGGATGGCGTGGTAAAAAGCAATCTTATCAATCAAGAGATAATCATCAGGTAGTAACTAAGGTAACTAACTAGTTAAGTAGTGGCGGCCGACAGACACAGTGAAACCCCCGCCACACCCCAATCACTGTCGTCAGTCACTCACTCATCCACAACACAAAATAAAATACAAATCCTTAAGGGTAAAAACAGCAACATGAACCTTAACAAGACATTTTATCATTTTTTTAATTCCATTTTTCTCTCTTGTACTTATACACGCTATATCGTGTATACCTTTTGGGAACCGTAAGGCAGAAACGATTCGATTATTGATTTCTTTTTTCTCAATTATCGTGCTTATTTGGAACTAGAATTATTTTTAGGTTTAATTTGAGTAAAATCTCATAAATGTGAATTTTTTAGCCAAAAAGACACAAGAGACCGTTCTGCCAGGAATTCCAATGGATTGGTCAACGATCAAATACCAAGATGTACAAAATTCTAAATACAATTTATATCCCACGACTTTTGGAAAAGTACAGGGTGTTTACAAAAAGACGCACAGGCACAGTTGTTTGGTCATTTCTTGGCGTGGTTAAATTTAAGTTACAGTCGAGCTAAAATCTCTTCAGCATTTATTTTGTCAGCTTAATAACGAACAAAAACTCAACCAGAAGAGGTGAACGAAGAGAAACAACGCATATACAACCCGCGCTTACCAGATTTGTTGCAAAAATATCATCTAAACAATCTAGAAGTGATAGGATTACTAGTCGGAGCACGCTGGAACTATAACTACATTTTTGAAGATTTTCTCAATAAGTTTTCACTTCCAACATCATTGAGAGACGAGGTGGTTCTAACAGCTCTGAAGGGCTCTTCCCAGCTACTACAACACCACCTATACTCTACGCAACAACAATAAAAATAGTCAACATTTTTGTTAACCCTAATATTAAAATATTTTTTAACCTAACGCCTTTTTTCTTAAAAGTTTTGTCGGCTGTATTCTGTGTCTTTTGGTAACCTTCGATTGGAAGGCAGAGTTCTAAATAAAGAAATTTCCTCCTGCAATTCTACTCGGCTTTTGGAGGAATCAAAATTATAAAAATGGTAACTAGAATAAATCATGTTCATTTTAAGCTGATAACTTAAATGCTGGAGAAATTTTAGCTTGATTGCGGCATAAATCCTTCTAACCACGCCAAAAAATGAACAAACAATTGTGCGTCTTTTCAGAAACGCCCTGTACTAGGAAGATTCCGGAGCCGACAGCACTGACATGTTCAGATTCGGAATCCGGCTGTGAACGGTTCGGCCCGAAATCCGATCCGAATAAAACTTTGAAACGAAACGAATCGGACTGAAACATATGAGTGAAATATCGAAATAAATAAGCGTGAACGTTGTATGGAAGTTGTTGGAGGATGAATTGAGTGACGGACTGGCCGCTGCCGCCAATTGAATTCATAATCGATAAGTGGAATCTGTTCTTTTTGTGATCCTTTGGAGTTTTGCCGACGAGGGAGTAAGAGGACCGCAAATCGTGAAATGCGATCGAATTCTTTTGGTTGAGTTGAAAAGAAGAAGAAAGAGACCGCGGGAAGGAAGAGAAGAAGAAGAAAAAAAAACTGGTCCTTTTCATCCCACCTTCTCTGAAAAGAGATGAAAGGGTGCCGCGGAACGGACATGAATACTAACACATGAGTACAATACCCACAAAATACACGTACAGAAAAGATGAGAAACCAAGTCAAGTCAGTCAACCGTTTAAAAAGAATCACAAGAGTAGAAGGGTAAAGAATCACAATCACACATAATACAATGCCATGGTAACCATGGCAACCAAAATCCAATTTCATTTTATATAATTCCGGCAAGAGAGCGAGATATCGATAATTCCGCTCAGATTTAAGCTTTGGACGTTTTAAAAAAGTATTATGTTCCTTCATTGACATTCACGGTGTTGTAGCGGGGAATGGGTTGTCAGACATAGTTAAGTTACCCGGTTTACTGTAAAGTAATGCCAAGAAGAGCCATACACTACATGTCTGAAAAGTCGAACCCTCTACATAGCTCGTATTTAGAACTGTAAACACGAATGCCGTTCGTCAGATCCGAGAAGACTTATCGTATGTCAAATCAAGTTTAAGTTTTCTCACATACACTGGTGGTTGGTCGGTACCATCGTATTTTAGGTTTATAATGGATTTGACTTCAATTTATCAATTTTACCAATGGAAGGTACCCCGAGTAGTAGGAAACAGCGCCAGTGAATAAACCCCGCTTTAAAGCAACGGCCAGATATTGCCATCCGGAACAATCAAACGCTCCATATAGTAAAACAAAAACTGTTAACACGGTACTCGTTCATTGAATGTTCTAATAATTCTATTATAGAAATCTGCCTACGCTCATTGATTGGCTTACAAACCAGACGCAGTTAATGTAATTGTATTTTCCACATTCGTCCGATACTTGCTTGTAAACAATACACAATACGAGAAACCACTAATCAGCAATTGAAAATAAAGTGGATTAAAAATTATTCTGGTGTTGGCGTTGAAGTAAAAACTACTTTTATTTTGGTGTTTAATATGAAATTTTGGATTTGTACATTTCTAATTCAATAGCTATCAAGTTACCAATTTCAACGTTAATCTCACCGGTTAATTTGCTATTATGGGAACAATCTCGGTTGTTTAGTCTGTGCATGGTTTGCTTTCTCATAGCTGGATTCGGTTCCCTGTATCGTATAAAATTTTGAATTCAAAATAATTTGAGGGTTTCCAGCTGAATACGTTACGTTCTAAAGAGTGTTTTTCATGACAAAAATTGAATACATTATACCAAACCCAAAGAATACTCAAAATTCATGGAAACCCCACAGAAGGCGTGTGTTCCGGTATTATTGAAGTTACAGCATCGTAAAATTAAGGCTTCCTTAAAATGAGAGTTTGAAAGTTTAGGAAAGGTCGCGAATTTGGAAACTTTATGTTTGAAATTCGACATTGTGTGTTGTCTTTTAGGATTAGGGAAGGAGCCCTTAGGTTAGACCGTCCGAGACATGAAAGGGAGGTCTGGTGGGTTGAGATAATGAGAGGGCAATTGGTTGTCGGAGAAAAGATGAGTTGGTAAATAATGATTACCCTGCAGGTGAGCCGTCATTGCAAGTGATTGATTTATTGGGGAAGTGAACGAGACTCAGACTTTGTCTCAAGGAAAGTCCTCCAAGTCCCTCCTTGTCCCTTCTTTGGTGACTTTGACCGGACGAAGTGTCCTCCAAATCCATCAACGGTCTTTTCTTGTCTTCTCGTTCAACAAAACTTGAACCACCGGATGTCCATTCCACTCTCTGAAATATTAAATTTATCAATGTTTATAATAGTGTACATATTTATTGACATTTGCCGTAATGCATGCTCAAACATCATGGTGTATTTCTTGTGGAAGCTGCGTTGCTTCCAATGTTCACTAGAGTAGGTACCCCGAACAGTAGGAAGACGACCAATAGAGAATATACTGCTCCAGATTTTTAGTTTGGGGTCTAGTTAAAGTATTAAGATGCCATATGTTTAATTCTCTCACTGTCTTGATATAGGACGTGTACACATGTCCGAGGAAAACTAGATTCTCAAATGGAATTATCGGAGTCACTTTGTTAAAACCTGGCAGTAAAGCGCGTATACCACAGATACGAAAGCATACGTGCATTTTTTATTCCTCAATTAATATCTTACTAGTTTTCTCCAGCACGAATGGTACGCTGGTATCATCAAATAGAATTTGAGAATCTCAATCGATTGGATTTCTCCTTGGGAAGATGTTAGTGTACGTACTTATAAAATCTAAATGTGAATTCTGTGTATCAAAAGGTTTTCATATTAATGGATTTCAGATATACACATGACCGGGAGAAAGAGCTTCCTCATCAGCATAAACTTTAGACTGGTGATTTTACTGTTTTGAGTTTGATCTCCCCGTGCTGAAAATGAACGATTGTTACATTTTACCTCTCTAATTTCATAGGAGTAGAATTCCTGGAACAAATGTGGAAAGTGTACCTGATCTCCACAATGTAGGACTGATTTTGAGTAATCGCCAATGCGATTGGAAATGGACTGCGTGTATAATTTTAATTTGAGTTTCGGAATCCATAATATTATATTTTATTTGGGAATGCCACCACTTACATGCGTGTATTATTCAAGAAAGAGATTCGACTAGATTCGAAAATCTAGAAGAATTTCAAACCGAAATCTATTTCTGACTTCTTTCTGATTAACCCCAAGTTGGTTAAAGAATATGAACTCTACACTAGTCACTACTCTTCATCTTATGTCTTCTTCTTGTCATCTTGTCATGTGATATCATGTGTGTCATCTTATGTAATCTAAGTCTTGTGCAACTGCATATCAAAGCCTACAAAAAATTCAACCTGCGGCGTACATATTCACGGCATGAAAAATTAAAATCGTGACCGCCACTGAATTTTATGTAAAAATGAGGTTGCAAAATCGAAACCGAGGTGCGTAGTTTTAATATATGGACGACAGAATTTTGTGTGATTCAAAGATGCAACCTGACACAAGGTAGCTCTTGGCTTGAAATGCACTGTCAAATTCACCCGAACACGCCTTAATCGAGTTCCGAAATTCCAGAATATCTGATTCCGGATCTTACTTACCTCTTCAGTTGACATGTCATCCAATGAGAGACTCAGTAGTGAACCACCACCAGTTCCGCCCGTGGAGGGCACCAATGGGAAAATACTCATCAGCAATCCGCTTATGAGAAACACTAGATCCCACATTTTTGAATCACAGTGTCAAATTTTGACACAAAATACGAATTCTATCCACAAAGTTCTAGAAAATTCATTTTTGATAAATTCAAATAAGGATACTCATTTGTACTGGAACAAGTCCGAAACCTCAGTATCATTTCCGTCGCGAATAAAATCCAAACCAGTCGAATATCTGATTTTAATTAATTAGTAGTTTATAGTTGTTATTTATTTATTTTCTCAGATTAGAAGAATTCACATTTGTCTCACAACCTGAAATTACTTCAACACTTTGATTTCAAAGATTTTTGTAGAATTTCATGTAACAGTAATTCTGCGAACGTAGAAGTTGGAAATCAACCAGAAATTACACATGCGCTATAGTTAAATATTTCCAAAGTTGTAATTTATTTTTGAAAAACTGTGATAATGTTTCTGCGTCAAATGCAACCGTTCGACTGAACTGGATTTTCTACTCTCACCCGTTTAGTACGCATTTTGCTTGACGTTCCATTCATTTTAGTGTTCCCGCCCTCTCTCACTACATCTAACAAGGAAATCCTTTCATGAGTGAAATGCAGTGCAAGATTAATAGGCAGATTTGGCCAGTGAATTCTTATGACGATTTCGTTAGTGCAAATCAAATTATTTTCTATTCCTTACAATAAATTGTGCAATGGTACTATTGTGGACGTTCCAGCCGAATATGTCTGGAATATCATAGCCGAAATGTTTCAAAATTTCTAGCACTGAACCAAAATTTTATTTGTGATATTTGTTCTCCTGACATTCAAAATGACTCCTCGGGTAGGTTTTGTTGAGGTCAATTTTTTTTTTTACAGAAGTCGCTTCCTTGTGAATATACTTTGCCATGCTCGTTCAAAATGTGTACAGACAGGGGTACGCAAACCCATAGCGTACGGCATCACAATGCGGTTGGGAAAACTAATTAAAATCTCGCATCTCGATTTAAGTAGAAAAGTGGTGAATTATGTCGGATGAAACGGAAAGGATTTGCGGATTTATGTCCTCCACACATGCAAAGGAATTTGGAAGATTGTGTGTTTGTGAGAGTGCCTTGAGATTAATCCGAATTCGGGAGAATTTTACGACGGGACTTAATTCTAGATATCCACAGTATATTTATAGGGTGGTGCAGATATAAAACGGAATTCTCAAGAGAAGACGGATTAGTGGAGGCACAGTCGTGAGAATAAAGTAGTTAGAAAGGCAAATACCACACGACTTATTCAAAAACACTTGAATTAGAGTGTATTTATTCTTTAGATAACATTGAGGTGTTCGAAAGTATTTGTCTTAGCTGAACGGCAGTTGTAAATCAAACTCCGCTGATGAAATATTCGGTATATTATTTCCTTAAAAAAGCGCAACGAAATCCGAAAATCTGGTACTAAATTTAGAGCAACCCATTCTTTTTGAGAAATACTATACGATGTTTGACCATGCGCATAATTTTTTATTTCATGAAAGCAATTTTGATCAGGTTTTATGGACTAATCCTTAAGTTGGTTTTGGCCTGTTTTGTTACTCGTTATAAGGACAAGTGACCCGCGGTTTCACCAAACATTCGCAGTGCCCGGGGAATGGCGAAACTTTGCAAAAACAATCAGGACAGGGTGGCCTGGAAGTTTTACTTCGATGCAACTCTGTAAGACTGTTGTGTGGTTGGTGAGTTGACAGCGGAAAGAGTAAAATTCGAACGTATTATGCGATGAATAAATGACGAAGATTGAATTCGATTGGCGAAAGGAATTGAAAATACGTCGCGCGCCATTCGATTTTGACTGAACGAAAGGATATTTTTTCGAGCCACCCCACGGAAGATCAATATTGTACTTGAGAACGAACACACTACCAGATTACTTCCACAAAGTTGAGTCGTCGGTAAAAACTTTATTTGGCCTTAATAGCTCCTTATTAAAGGGAATTATTGTGACGACCAGACTCTAACGCATGACTAGTATGAATGATGTGGAGTTCAAAAGAACCGCCTGGGACACGCACAAGGCTGTAAAGCCCTAAGTGTTCTCTTATCTCTTCAGAGGGGACAATTTATTAGCGAAATTTATTTGGATTGGATTTCTCTCCGGCTCCACACAATTATTACGCAGATTAACTACAACGGACTCTCTCTCTTTGCTTTATTTAATTCTTTATTTGCTAGAGAATTTCTTCGGATGTCAAATCCAATGTCCCTAAAATATTTAAACCATCACATCGGGAGAATCCCAGGAGAACGTCCAAATGCAGTTTATTCTATACCTGCAGGTCATTACGTCAGTTTTGAGAAAAACAAGGTGATACTAACTTAGAAAACTTCTATGTTACTAAACATAGAAGTTTTCCTATTGTATATCTTGGAACTAAAGCGACTGCAGTTATTTTGAAGAGACACCGCCAAGAGGCCATCTCCCATAATATCATCTTTCAGAAACAAATCACGATATGAGGTTGTACGTAAAATTAATTGTAAATTATTGCAATTACTCTTTGGTTCTGCTGCTCTCCAGACATCAGAAATTTTTTCCATTGAAATGATTGATAAGGCATCAAAAAAAAAATAATTAGTTTTCGCTTTATATTATTGTTTTCAAAAAAATTGATTATTTAAGGTAAATGCTAAATTCCCCAACGGGCTCAAATTTCTCACATCAAATTAAAATTCTATAAGAGAAATCTGGAAACGAATTGGGGCAGAATAAATTTATATTATAATTGCTTCTTACCTCTTTGCTTCAAGGCACGACGCCTTTCTCACGGTTCTGAATAGATTTTTCTGTTATTTTGGCATTTCTTCTCCTACCCTTCATTTTTAAAAACAGTTTGTAAAAATTAAAAATCAAGTCTCCGAGGTAAAATCACCTATTGGATTGGATACGTGTTTATTATAGTCAGCAGCTTCATAGTTCACACAACATAAACATCGAGATGAAACATTGAATTATCAGTGAGTGTCGTCAATTCCGACTTTAACTAGACTTAATTATTGTTAATTAATGTTAAATACTTTTACAATTAAAGGAGGCAAATGTTTAAAATCTTTATATATAATTTTAAACATTTGCCTCCTCTAATTGTGTGAAACGTGTGTAACTATGCAAAATGTGCCAAATACTTCCCTATAGTTTTGGGTTGAAACTTATATTATGACATTGCCAACTCATGTGGAAATGTAGACTTTTACCCTGGAAAATTAGCGTTTCTATTTTCACATCCAAACCCGGTAAATTCATTTTATCACAATGAGAAATACAAATACCATAATTTCAGTTACAATAATTGTAACTGAAATTATGGTATTTGTATTTACACTCGTGGCCTATTGAGAAATGCGGATGGCAACAATTATTGTTGCCATCCGCATTTCTCAATAGGCCACGAGTGTGATATTTGTTTACCAGTAACCCTGACGATTTTAGGACGCATCGTAGATAGGGGAAGACTCTTAATAATTAAGAGTCTAATTAAGAATAATTTGAATGAAAATTTGAAAATAGCACTTAAATGAAAAATACTGGAAAGGTGATAGGTGTCCGAACCCTGGGTACGGAAATATATCTTTTAAAAAAAATCAGAAATTTGACCGCGAGCAATATTTTTTGTTTAATTATCTGCAGGTTAATCGAGTTCGTACATAATATTAAGATGGGTCGAATACTTGTTGAAGGGTAAGGACACATCTCATTAAAATTAATGATCCGCACCTCATCCTCAGAATCAACTTGGACAGCTTGATATTTTTGGGCAAAAATAAGATATACATATACATTTTGCATGCTTTGTGGAGTGCCTATACACAGATATTCCTCGTGCAAACATGAAAAGTAATCTCTTTGAAACCTAGGTACACCAAGCGGAAACTCCTTTAAAGCAATTTACTAGGCGCACAAAAGTCCAAGCAAAAAACAATCATTAGAATTTCGACCGCCAGCAATGGTTTTTAATTATTTAATGGTAAATCGAATTCGTGCAATTCCTCTCAAAATCTATGAAATGAAAGTATGAAGTACTTTAATGTATATTTACATGAAGTATAGACCGCGATGGTTGACCCAACGTTTGGCCTAGGGAAGGTACCCTTGTTTCAAGGAGAGTGTCTATCTGCGAAAAACTTGTTAAAGCAATTTACTACGTATTGTCTCCGAGGGAATCAACACCTTGCCGCATTGGAATGACGTGGTGCTGCCTTATCCACTATTTACGCCTAGTTATGTATATGGACTGCAACATATAAATAGACATTCATTATTTCGCTCGTGGTATAAGATCTAGTAGCAGTGGAAAAATGCTATTACAGATTGTCGGCGAATGATGAAAGGGAATTTTGCTGTTTACATAATAGTAGCTGTTGGGCACATTCATCGGATTCAACCACAGGAAAGCAACCAAGCGTTGAAGTTCTTGAACGATTTCAATGATCCAACAGATCACATGACTCAATAGATAAAATCAGAATAACAATTACACAACCGACAACCGAGTTCTGTCAAAAAAAAGCGGAGTCTAGGTAAATCAGACTTTTCTATGGACCAACACAAATAGTAACCTTATTCTTCTGTCGTCAGTTGTTCTTTGAATGTGGGAAAAGTCGGGTGCAGTGGTAAAGTCATCAAACAAATTATTAGTACAATTACATTTATTATCTGATATCGCATCTAGAGCGAGAGTTCTCATTTGGTTTACATTCACGAAATATTCAAACATTTTTTTAATTTCTCCACAGTTTGCATGTTAACCGGAAAATTTTGTTTTACGTACCATTTCAATATCTTAATAGATATTCCGAGATCGAAAATAAATAAAACTAAGAGACACAGTGAAAATTCAAAAATCGGTCAGCAAAATCGCACATTCAGAATTTTGATTTCAGAAAAGCCATAATAATAGCTTTTCACACTCCCAGCTCCTTTTTCGCTCAGGAGGATCTCTCCACTTTGAAGTCAGAATTATAATTCTGACAACTCCTTACTTTTCCTATGTGAAGGATTCTTTCCCTCAAGTGGACAATTTCAAGTGGTTGCTTAACAATAAGAGCCTTCTTACCACTAGCATTTCCGTCCCTCGGCAAAATATAAAATAAACTGTTGTCTGCGGAAATAGTGCCTGGTGAACTAGGACGATACTTTGGAATTCGGTTGCGGTCTACTAAATTTGTTTCCGTACTAGAATTTCGAGGAGTCAACATCAAGAATTCCACCACATCTTCTGTAATTCAGAAATTCCAAGTTTTGCTATTCATTAGAAGAATGCAAAATATTCATGATATGAATTATAATATCGTAGGAAAAGCTTTGGAAAAATCGTGTGTATCCTAATTTAATATCAGGTCACCTAATGGTTTCTTTGACTTCATTCAGGTATTCCTCCCCGATGGGCCATTTTTTTCTTGCATGGAATAGTTCTGTACACTGTGCATACAAATGCCGTAGAAATGTTTGTCTGTATTCCTTGTGAGTACACAGGGAATCATCAGTAGTTGGTATCCGCCTTGAAAATTAAATCGGTCGAATTCTATAACTTTGGAGATACACATATAAGTTATTATCTGCTAATTAGGTAGTCTTTTGAGATATATATGACTAATAATGGATAAGGCAGTCGACAAACTATCGTTTAGGACACATCTGGACAACATTACTGCTCATTACGGAACGTAAAGAGAATCAATATTCGCGTTTGTGAGATTCCATTCACAATTGCCGAATAGTACTATTTGAATTCATCCGTTCGTCTTCACGTTGTTATCAAATACGTTGTGGTGGTCGTAGGTTGTAATACAACATCTAACTCGATGTTAGACTCCAGATTCTGAAAACTTTTGCAAATTGCATTACGAACTGTAATTCCGTTCTTATCCACGATAATATATACACATATGAGAAGAACTGAAAAAGTTTAATCTCCCATTCACTCTAAGACATCTAAATAGAACTAAACTTTGAAACGTTCTTTAGACTTGAAAAGGTCTTTTAGTATGTATTTACCATTTAGATGATAAATACTTTGGTCAAATGCTTCATGGATTGATTTAAGTGGCTATGTTTGTAAAAATGTATCAGTAATTGACACCCGCTATGAGGTATGTTCAAACTTCTTCCGTTATTCCGGTATATATGGCCAACTGAGGCACTATCATAGAACAAAGCGATAGAAAGATTTCGTTCAAGTCACATTGTTTTCCTTACAAGTAACTGAATAACAAAAAAAATTGTACGTCCTGATTTTTAGCCTGTAATGTAATGAAGGTACCTCTAGTAGTAGTTGTAGTAGGATTCAATCTACAATTCAACAGAGGAAAAGATTACAATCATCCGACATTATACTGATCCTGTCTATGCTGTTTTTCAATCAGGGACAACGTAATAATTATATTAATTTTTAATTATTAAACCTAACTCACAATTTCATCTTATTTAATTATGTAGTCCGTAATTATTACAATTTGTGCATCCATTGATTTGTCTTTCAAGTCAATGTTCTTAGGTAAGAAGGTCCATAATCATATAAAAACTAAACCTCAAAATTCTTTTAAAATTGACATATTTGTTGCGGGCACAGCAGCAGCGGCCTTAATTGAAAACCACGTAATGGTAATTCCAACCAATTTAAAAAGTATGATAAGTATGATTTCCATGCTATTCAACCACAGTCTGGTTCTGCTTCTGTATAATTCATTAATAATCTAATGATCATAACTACATTTATTTGTGGATTTGTTGCTTTGCCCATCAGTTGCATAATTTTTTCAAGAAATTAATTTATTTTAAATTTAATTTAATTTCAAACAGTTCCTCATAGTCCGCAAAAGCGGTCATCGTTGTTATATAATATACAGGGTGTACCAGAATGATGGCCCCAACTTCATTTTGCCGTAACTTTTGACCAACTGATTCGAATTA